>RJWM01008948.1:0-69943 GCA_004363535.1 Dasyprocta punctata
CGTGCACCACCATGCTTGACTGTGTTGATGCATTTCAGTTGCCCTTTTTAAAAATTTGGTCTTTTATTTGGGGGAGTCTAATTGTTTTTGAGTTCATTATTCTAGTTAGGTATTAGGCCTCTGTCTGAGGAGTAACTGGTGTATGTTTTTCTCACTCTGTAGGTTGTTTCTTCACTCTGTTGTTATTTCCTTTGCTTTGTGAAGGTTTTTAATTTGACAGGTTCCCATTTCTTGATTTTTGGTATTATTTCTTGTGCCAGTGAGGTTCTGTTCAGAAAGTCCTTGCTTATGTTCATGTCTTCAAGAGTTCTTCCTATTTTATTTCCCAGAAGACTCAGTGGTTCTGTTTTTATATCTAGGTCTTTGACCTATTTTGATTTGATTTGAATACAGAGTGAGAGAGATGAGTCTAGACTCATTCATCTGCATGTGGATAGCCAGTTTTCCAGCACCATTTGTTAAAGAGGCTATCTTTTCTCCAGTGTATATTTTTGGTCTCTTTTTTGAAGATCAAATGACTGAAGGTCTTATAAAACTGAGGCTTACCCAAGTCATGAATATTCTGCAAGGCAGCACTGGATGCTGCTTTGGATTGTGAGGAGCTAGGAGCAGGTGCCCAGCTTCAATCAGTTTTAACCCACTGAGCAAAAGCTGTGTAAATATTTGCATAGCTTCCTTTGTTCTGCACTATAGACCTGGAGAAAAAGTGGGCTCTGCCCCCACACTTAGAGGGACTTTGTCAGGAAGAAGGACAAACACTCTAGGACAGAGCCTGGGGTAACAGATGAGAGTACCAGGGAGTCCTCTCAGGGAAGAGGGAGTAGAGTGATTTACTTGAACTGGTTCTAATTTCCAATGGCCTGTGTTGCCTGCAATCCTGCCTTACACTAGAACTCACATGCCAGCACAAAATATTTCAGTTGTGCATACCACAATACCCAGATTATAAATACTATTCTAAAATTCAATTTACTATTGATTTTATTTCTCTGATTATAAAAACTGTGCCCAGGGCTGGGGATATAGCTCAGCAACGTAAGTGTTCAATCCCCAGCATCAATCAATCAATCAATCAATAATAAAAACTGCCTGCTTATTGCAAAAACTTGAAAAAGTACAAAGTACACAAAAATAAAAATAAAAATCCATGGTAGATGTGTCAATTCATATAGTAGAAAACACCAAAGTAAGATACAAAGAGGGAAGATTGTCCCATCAAACTTCTAACTCACTCCTGGCAACCCCTCGGCTTGAGGTAGAAAAATATCTTGCAAAAAGCTAAAGGTTATTTCTTAGGCTCTTGCAGGAGTGCTTCACTCTTTCTAACGCATGCATATTTTTTTGAAACTGCAATCCAGGCCTCCCAGATCCAGGGTGGTCTGTTTTCTATTATTTATGTGTGCATGATTCATTTTACTTACTACCCCTTCTCCCTACCCCCATCAGTGTTATTCTATAAGCCCCTTCCCCCTTCTGAGAGCAACTAGGGATGGCAAACTCATTTCCCCATCTATCTGGATGAAATTTAATTAGAAGACAAATGTGGAAGAAGAGAACATAAAATAACTACATTAAATAAGAATAAGAGATGGCCCTGAACCTGACCTTGAGCCAAAATATCACACTCACACACAAAACTGCAATAATTTGATGAATCATAGATCTAGGTATTTTTTTTTTTTTTTGTCCTCTAAACTCAGCCCAGCTGAAAGATGTTTCTAAGAGAAAAAAAGAAACAAGTACCAGATGAATTCACACAAATAGCATTTAATAATCAAAAAAGGACAACAAGGATTGTGGCTGTTTCATCTAAAATGGTGCCTAGCACATACCAGGTGCTTTATAAAAATTGAATGGCTAGATGGGTGGACCAAATGTCCACCTATCTTGTTTTACGACGAGAAGCCAATGAGGAAGGGGATGAGAGGAGATAGGAACCTGCAGAACTTTCTGCAATTTCATGGCCACTTGAAAGACAAATGGAGTTTAGTGTCCATGGGAAAGAGGGGGCTCAGATAGTATCCATACTTCTAGTTAGTACCCAAGACAGTAATGATGGAAACCAGAAAACAACCTGAAAATGCTGAAAGTCATTATCAATTTATGTAAAAGTCTATGCCTTGGGAAGGCAAGGGGCAATCAACTTGCCCCAGACCAATTACGAAGTGAGATGGTGGGAGAGCCATGGGGGAAGTACAGGCACCCTGCAACAATATTTTCATATATATTTGACACAATTTTCATATATAGAAAATGTATATATGAAAAAAAATATATAGGTACCTCAGTATCTCCAAACCGATTAATCTTATAATCAGTTAGGGTTTTTCAGATACTGCATTCCAAAGTCTCTTGCCTTTTTCTCTCTTCATCCATGCTGATGCCTGTATCAATAATTTGCTCATCTGAATTGCTAAATATTATTCCACTGTCCTCGATTTGTTTTTTCATTCACCTAGTGACAGATGTTTGGTTGTTTCTAGTTTGGGTTATCACAAATAAAACTGTGATAAACATTTGTGTACCAATAGTGGACACATGGACACATAGCCTTATTGCTTTCGTGTATCCAGGAACTGTAGGCATATGTTTAACTTTTTAAGAAATGAACAAGCTGTTTTCCAGACTGTTTATCCCATTTTACAATCTCATCATCAATGTATGGGAAATTTTGTTGCTCTATATCCTGGCTAACATTTGGTATGGTTAGTATTTTTAATTCTAGTCCTTCTGGTAGGTGTACAGCAACATCTCATTGTTGCTTTAATTTGCAATTCACCAGGCTTTAAAGACCTTGTCTTTTCATGTGCTTATTTGCCATCTGTTAACTTTCTTGGTGAAGGGTCTGTTCACATTTTTTGACTGTTTACTTAGGGAATTTGTTGTATAATTGGGTGGTGAGTATTCTTTATATATTTTAGGCACAAGTCTTTGTCAGATATACATCACTTGTCACTTTTATATTCATAGCAGTATAGTATGTTTTGCAAAATGAAAGTTTAAAAACATTTGTGAAATTCCATTTATTGATTTTTTCACTTATAACTTTTGATTTTTGCATTCTTTGTAAGACATCTTTATCAAACCCAATGCCACTAAGATTTTCTTCTAACTTTCCTGGAAGTTTTATAGTTTTAGCTCCTACACTTAAGTCTATAATCCACTTCAGGCTGACTTGTGTACAGGCTATGAGGTAAGGATGGAAATTGAGGTCTTTATATTTGTTTTTATTTATTTATTTATTATTATTATTATTATTATTTTGGTACTGGGGATTGAACTCATGACCTCACCTTGCCAGGCAGGTGCTTATACCACTGAGCTAAATCCCCAGCCCAGGTCTTTATATTTGATATCCAATTATTTTGACATCCATTTGTCTGGAAACTTTTGCAGAAAATTAATCGGTTTATGACTGTGAGATAATTTCTGAATTTTTCTCTGTCCTGTAAATATATGGCAACATTACACTCTCCAGATTACTGTAGCTTTAATATAAGTGTAGATGTCAGGTAGCACCGGTATAGGGGAATGAAACGCCCAACCTACTATATGTCCAGCACAAGTTCATGTTCTCTAAAATTGAAGAATGAATTTTAGAAACAATGGAGGTTAAGAGCAGATTACATTTATTGAGAGAAAGAGAGCTTCTGTCTGAAGGACGAAATGGGTCCCGAGTGAGTTGCCAGGGACTCTGTCTTTTCTAGGGACTTTTATAGAGTAAAATCATGAGGTTAGACAGGTCCAAGGTGGGGGGGCCGGGGGGGGTGGGGGGGAATGGAAACTTGCAAGGTGGGCATAAGGTGGGACAGAACTATGGTTAACCAATAAGATTAATTGCTCAGGTAAAATTGATTAAATCGGGGACAAATGGGGGAAGCGAGTCACATAGTAAGTGGGGATGCTTAACAGCTGTGGCTCTTCCTGTAGGGGGTTAGGATGCTGACTCCTGACTTCCTCAGGGTGACAGAGAACTATTTGGACTGTCTATCCTTGGGATACGGTTGTATTTGCTTTGCCTTTTGTCTTGAGGTCTGGCCCGCAGCAGGAGGTGCCTGTCTCCTCAGAGGTCACAAGATATCTGAACTTCTGCACTGGCTCCTTTGAGGGCCCAGCCCTGTCTGACTGCCTATAATATTTCTGACTAACTCAGCACAACTCCTCCAATTTTGTTTTTCTTGTGGTAGTGGGGATTGAACTCATGGCCTTCTGCTTGCTAGGCAGGTGCTTGTGTCACTAAGGTAAATCCCTAACCTCAAATCCTCTAATTTTATCTTTTTTTCAGAGTTAACTGTTCCAGATCTTTTCATTTTCTACATAAATTTTAGAATCAGCTTGAGAATTTCTACAAAAAAAAACCTTACTAGGAATTTCCTTGCCATTGCATAGAACCCTAAAAAAACACTTTAGGAAAATTAGACCTCTTAACAATATTGAACTTGTGACACATACATGCCATGTTTTTCTGTTTGTTCAGGTCTTTTTTATTTTAGCAATAGATTAAATTTGTCATTGCGCAGATCTTACAAATATTGTTTGTTAAGGTTATTCTCAATGATTCTGAATTTTGGATGCTGTTATAAATGGTGTTATCCTTCAATTTCCATTTCCTTTTATTATAAGCACATACACATACAATTGATTTTTACATATTTACCTTGTAAGCTGCAGTTTTGCTACACTCATTAGTCATAATGGCTTTTTGCAGGCACCCTTAAGATTCTTCTACAGAATAAGTATTTCATGAGTGAGTAAAGGCAGTTGTATGTCCTCCTTTCCAACCTGAATATCTTTTATTTCTTGTTCTTATTGCACTGTGTATGGGGTATGCTATGTCCCCCCAAGTCCTCATATAATTTTGATGGGGTTGAGTTATTGGTTTGTTGATTGACAATGTGAGCACTGTGCCCGCCCAGGAGTGGAGCTGAGATACAGTGTAAGGGAAGGTGGGTCTTCCTCTTGCACTTCCGCTTCCGTCTCCTTCTCTCTCTCGCCAGCGCGGCTTGCAGCTTGCAGCCGCCATGAACAGCAGGCCCGCCATGCCACGCTATCTTGGAGCCAACTAATGGACTGAAACTCCTGAGAAACTGTAAGAATAAACCTTTCCTTCCCTAACTTTGGGCGTCAGGTATTTTGTCTCGGCAATGAGCAAAAAAGTAACCAAGACACACTGGCTAAAATCTAGTGAGGCACTAAAGAGGAGTTATGAGAATAGACTCAGTGGTGATATGACAATTTTGGAGCTCGATACTCCCAGAGATTTGTGAGGAGATCCACAGCTAGGACTCAGAATCAGAAAGTAGAAGTTGTAACAAGCTCTTTATTGTTTGACAAACCAAGTGTACTCCTAAGCAAGGTTAACTTTTATTGGAGAGAACAGCAGTACACTCGGGAGGGCTCCAGGTGGATGAAGCCCAGAGGTGGCAGCTGCCAGCAGTGAAAGTTTGTGGTCAGGAAGGGACAACTTGTAGAGCCCAGGAAGCCACAGCATCGAGGTCTGGGGTTGGTTTCTGTTTTGCTTTCTTAGAATTTGGGGAGTGGTTGTGGGTAGAAAGTAATGAGACTTTCTTCCAAGTACCCGTGAGCCTCCACATTGGATGGAGGAGTTTTTGAATTTACATGGTTGACCTCAAAACAAGCACAGCAGCCAAAGCCCACTGGGGGATCAAAACTACAATGCAAATATATGTAGGTCAGGCTCAAGAGAGTCAGCATCCATCAGCCTGTGTTCTTGGGCTAAGCATGTGCAGGCCCTGACTCAGAATGGGGAAGAACCTGAAGGCAGTGCAAGGTTCCTGGTACAGGAAATGAGACTGCAAGCTCAGGAAACTTAAGATCACTGTCTGTTAGAAGGTGCAAGACATTTTTCTTTCTCCTGCCTAGTATTTCCTCTTCTCCAGCTCATGTCTAGCTAGCCACCTACTGTAGCAATTTGTGTCTTTTAAGCAATTGGTTAATTTCATATAAGTTGTCTAATATATTAGTGCAGAGTTGTTCCTTGTATTCCCTGCATGCCTTTTTAATGTCTGTAGGATCCATAAAGATTTCTCCTCTCTCATTCCTGACACTGATCGTAACAGTGTCTTTTCTTTGTCTTCTAAAGGGTTACCAAGTTAATTAAATATTTCAAGAAGATGATTTTGGTGTCATTGGATTTCTCTGTTGTTTTTCTGTTTTATATTTCTTTTATTTCTGCTCTCACATTGTCATTTACTTTCTTCGGCTCTCACTTTGTGCTTATCCCCTTCCTCCAGGTCCTTCAGGAAGAAGTTTAGGCCATTAACTTTAGATCTTTCTTAATTTCAACTATATTCAATTAGTGCTTTCCCTTCTAATCTCTGCTTTAACTGCACCCCACAAATCCAAATGTTTTCAGTTACATTCATTTCAGAAACTCTTTCTAATTTCTCTTTTGAGTCACAAGTTGTTTAATTATATGTTTATTATGTTTGCTTAGTTTCCAAAGATGAGGGGTTTTCCAGCTGTCTGTTACCTATTTCTACTTTAATTCCATTTAGTCAGTGAACACATTTTGTGTGATTTGATTCCTATTAAGACTTGTTCTTTGACCTATTTTGTATTCCAGATTGATAAATGTTCCATGTGACCTGGAAAATAATGTATGTTCTACTGTTTTGGGGTGAAGTGTTATGTAAGTATGAATTAAACCAATAGATTGGCAATGTTTTTCAACTCTTCCAGATTTGCACTGATTTTCCTTCAGTTTATCCTATCAGTTATTGAGTGAAGGGTTGGTATCTTCTATTATAATTGTAGACTTGTCTACTTTAAGTTTCTGCTTCATGTATTGTTAAATTCTATTAGGTGCATAAATATTTAGGATGATGAAATGCTCCTTATCAGTATGAATTACCATCTTTATCTCTTAATATTCTTTAATCTGAAAATGACTTCATCTGATGTGAACATAGCCACTTCAGATTTATTTTGATTGGTGTTGGCATGTACAACCTTTTCCATTCTTTTTCCTTTAATCTAGTTACATCTTTATACTTAAAGTATTTTTAGTAAGTATGATATAGTTGTATAAAATGCTTTTTAAATTTGACCCAACAAATGCTGTCTTTTATTTAAATTGAAATGTTTTTAATTTAATGAGATTAATAATTCTATCACTTTTTTATTTTTCTATTTGTTCCTTTGGGCTTCTGCCTTCTATTTTGTAAATCGAGTATGTTCCCCTTTGTTGCCTTTGTTTGCTCGTTTGTTGTATCCTTTTGTCTTTGTGTCACCGGTGGTTGTATTGAGGTTAAGGCGTAGTTTAACAAATCACAGTGTGAGCCTGGGGCGTGGTGACCCGTGCCTCTTTAATTCCAGCACTCAGAAGCCTGAGGCAGGAGGATCCTTGTGAGTTCAAGACCAGCCTGAGCTACAAAGTGAGTTCAAGGCCAGCCTGAACTGCATAGTGAGACCCTGTCTCAAAAAAATAGGGCTGGGGATTTAGCTCAGGTGGCCTAAACGCCTGCCTGGCAGGCGTGAGGTTACGAGTTTGATACCTGGTACCAAAAAACAAAAAAACAGCAGCAACGAAAAACCCAAATCACAGTGTGCTAATTTTGCTTCCTACTAATGTACTGTGTAAGAAACCTACAGAAATGTGCTTTCCTTTCCCTCTCTTGCCCTTTGTACTGTTGCTTTCATGCATTTTACATCCGCATGTATTGTAATCCCTATAACACATTGTTACTACTTTTGCTTTTAACTATCCATTATCTTTTAAAACTGATTTAAAAAATAAGACAACATCATTTATCCTTTTACCTGTACACTGAATGCTCATATCACCTGTCTCCGAATTCTCATGTTGGAACCAAATCCCCAAACGTGATACTTTTTGGAGGTAAGATCTTCGGGAAGTGTTAGGTTGTGAGGGCAGAGCCCTCCTAAATGGGGTTACCAGCCTGGAACAAGAGATCCCACAGAGTTCCCGTGCCCCTTCTGCCATGACAGGACACAGTGAGAAGGTGGTAGGTATGTCTTCACTGACTCAGAATCTGTAGTACCTTCATATTGGGAGTTCCTAGCACCCAGAATTGTGAGAAATAAATTTCTGTTTATAAGTCAAGCAGACTACATTATTTTGTTATAGTAACTCAAAAAGACTAAGACACTTGTAAAGGCTAATAAAAAAATACAGTATATGTAGCCGGGCGTGGTGGCACACGCCTTTAATCCCAGCACTCGGGAGGCTGAGGTAGGAGGAGCGTTGTAAGTTCAAGACCAGCTTGGGCTACAACGCGAGCGCAAGGCTGGTCTGAGCTACACAGTGCGACCCTGCCTCAAAAAATCAGGCTCCGGAGTTTGGCTCAGTGACTTAAGCGCCTGTCTGACAGGTGCAAGGTTGTGAGTTCAAGCCCCGGTGCCACAAAAAAAAAAAAAAAAAAAAAAAAAAAAAAAAAAAAAAAACAGTATATGTTTTAATTTAAAAAAAATTATTACAGCAAAAGACACATTGCCATTAATCTCCCTTACAATATTCCTTCTTGCTTTAAACACACTATCACATCATCCTTGTCATATTCTGAAGCCGTTCTGGAAATCCTCGTTCTTGAGTGCGTTTATGAGGTCTGACCAAAAATGAGGTGAATGCCACTGCTGAATTCTATGTAACAGAAAGGCAAATTCATAAAGATATTACGGTGTGTCCTCAGCCACCTTATTCACTGGATCTGACACTGTATGATTTCTGGCTCTTTCTCAAAGTCGAAATGACCATGATAAGTAAATATTTTGAATTGATTCAGGACATTGAAGCAGCCACAACAGTGCAACTAAGTAAAGTCAAGACGACCTGCTGAGACTGTCCCATGCCACCCAATGGGACAGTCATGCATGTACCACTGGTGGGTCAAGCTGTTGGGAATGTAATGCATTCAAATCCAGGCCTCTTGGTAGCAAGACATACAAATTATGGCCCTGTCACAAATGTGTTAAAGACAATGTATGTTTTTTTTTATTGTAATAAAACTTAAAAAAATTTAAACATTCTCTGTGTTTCGTGATCACACCTTGTGCATATTCACTGTTTCTGGAGTTCTTCAATTCTTTATGTAGAGCTCTGTTTCCATCTAGCATCATTTTCTTTCTGTCTGAGAGACTCTCTTTAGCATTTCTCATATTGATTGATTACAAGAATGATAACAGGAAGAAGGTCTCTCAATGCCAAGCTTCTCTAGTAGCTGCCCCACCTCCCCTGTACCCTGCTTCCCAGGCCCTAGGAGAGCTTGGAGAGGTTCTGCCAGTGCACATATAGAGCAGAGGGTGACCAGTGTCGCCTGGGCTGAGAAACAGGCAAGGCAAGAGAGGAGTCTAAGTTACAAAACATCACGAGCCCCTCATTCTCAGAAGCAGAGCCTGAGAATGGGCGTCTCCTTGTCTGGTGACCAGATATCTTGGTAGATTCACTCTAGCCAAGTCCTGGGCCTGTTCGTTAGGTCTAGGGATGGTTGTGATGCCAGCCAGTTTGGGGAGCCATTGTCCTCCACAAAATGAATGTTCAGTTCCATGAACAGGAAGAGAGGTGATGCTTTCATTCTAAGCAATGGCAAAGATGGCGCTGAGTCACTTGAGTGAGTTGGAAGTTGGGATGGAAGTAAAGATAGCAAAAGGGCAGGGAAGGTGTCAGATGGGAATGAGGATGAGGAAAGAGTTGACAGGCATTCCCATTTCGGTATCTTGCAATTCCCCATCCTGCTCAAGCTTTCCATCAGCTGGTCCCTTGTGCCTTAGACCTGGCTGGCCTGGCTGGGGGACACATGGCCCATGTGTGGCAAGTGCTCCTGATGCAGGTACACTGACAACTGAGCGGCCACAGAAGGGCAGATCTGAGAAGCACTACCAAAAGCAGAGCTGCTTGCCAAGGTGGACTTCCATTCATGTGGAGATTCCTCTCCAGACCCCGTCACTCCCTGCTGACCTTGATCCTCTGAACTGGGAATGCCTGTGGCCTCCTAGTTTACCCATCTCAGTGGGGCCCACCCTAAGGTTCACGATGGTCCTCTTTGCTTGACACCCAAAGGTGCTCAGCCCACTCCTCCGTTTCCTGGTTTGATGTTCCCCATGCTCCTGAGGTCTCAGCAAGGAAAGCCCTAGTCCCATTTCAGGTAGGGTATAAAAGTAAAAACCAAAGAGATTAAGTGACATGACCAAGTTGACCCAGTAATTTGTTGGATGGCTGTGTGTAGAATTAAGGCCCAGGGTAGTTTCTCCTGACTTTGTCTTGGGCTTTGTCTCAACCCAACCCCTGTAGCCTGCTCAGCATGACATCATGATTCATCACCAGGGTCCTTTGTGCAGGTCTCCTGTGAAGGTTGGTGCCAGGGTCCCGCTGCCTTGAATGGCTGTGACTTGTCACCGCAGCAGTCCTGTCAGCTTCTCAGATAGTCATGTCCCTGAATGCCTCAGCATGCCTTGCACATGCCTAGTGGTCAATAAATGTCTGCTGATCAAGTTTCTGTTAATGAATGGCAACTGCTTCATAGTGAGTATTGATGGGTTGGGACTCTTGCCTACTCTGGACAAGAAGCTAAGGCTTTTGACAAAGGAGGAAAAAAAAAATAAAATAAAATAAAAAATAAAAAAGAATTCCCCATGAGCTGGAAGCATTTTAATCCCCTATGCAGAAAAATCTGTAATTGATTCAAATTGGGGGCAGGGTATCTCTTAGTTGTCATGGTGACTCTTAAAAAAAAAAGAATTATTCTTTAACAGTGTCCCAGACATCAGGACTCTGAAGTAATAACCCTTTTAAAATTGAATCATATTAATAAGATCTACCCGAATGCACAATGCTTTTTTTCTCTCGATGCATTATTAACTTGGCTGGCAATGAGACCTCCTAAAAGCAAAATATCTGTTCAATAAGAACAGCACTTCCACTGCGGAATAAGTGAGGATGCAACCCACCAACTCCAGAGAGCCCTGTGATTAAGGAATAAGCTCTGGATGGTGATGTTTGGATTGTAGATTCCTGGTAGGCCTGGATTCACACGAGGGACAGCTGCTCTGGGGGGAATCCTAAAGGCTGGGACAGTTCCTGCAGGCATGCAGACCAGGCTGGCCTCAGACAATCAGAGGAAAGCTGACAAAAGAACAAACCAGGTTTCTTACATTGTGTAACAGATGAACTACAAGGGTATTCACAGCTCTCCCACCTCCAGTGTCATTTCTGACACTGAATTTAGTATTGACTAAGTGTTTCCTGTAGTGGATGGTCAACAAAATGGCCCCAATAATCCCCACCTTTGCTAGTCACACCCTTGTGTAATCCCCTCCCCTGGAGTGTGGGCAGGACCTGTGACTCGCTTCTGATCAAGAGAAGATGGCAAAACTGACGGCACTTCAGTGATGATGTTATATAGGACGTGACTTCTTTCTTGTTCCTTTTCTGGCTTTGGTGAAACAAGATTCCCTAATGTGAGTTGACAGAGGGAACCCCTGGCAATCTACTGAGGGTGAGATGTAGCCAACAGCTAGCAAGAACTGAGACACTGTCCAAAAATCCACAAAGAACTGAATCCTGCCAACAACCATGTGAGCTTGCAGGTAGATTCTTTTCCAATCAAATCTTCAGATGAGACTGTGCTCTGGCCAACACGCTGAATGCAGCCTTACGAGAAATTCTGAAACAAAAGACCCAGTTAAGCTGTGCCCAGATTCTTGACCCACAGAAACTGTGAGATAATGAACATGCGTTATTTTAAGTCACTACCTCTGTGATAATTTGTTACACAGCACTGGATAACCAATACAAGTACATACTGATACTGTACATGCCATGGACATGCCAGTGAATGACAATATCCTTGCCTTCATGGATATCCCTTTTTAGTTGAGGAGACAGATGATAGACAAATTAACAAATTATTGTCATGAAGAAAAAGAAATTAAGGCAAGGGTACAGGGAAGAGCTGTATAGTATTTTGGTAGGATTGGTAAGGAAGGACTCTGTGAGGTGAAACTGCATGAGAAGAGAACTAAAGATGTGGGCATATCTGAGGGAAGAGCACTCCAGACCCCAAGGTCTGTGAGAGGATGAGATTGAGAACAAAGCTTGACAAGTGGAATCCCACTTGGTAGAGTGTCATAAGAGATGGGCTCAGAGAGTTGGTGTCTCCAGAACATAAGAGGCCCTGCAGACCATGGAGAGGGCTTTGACAAGATTCGCCCTGTTAGAAGAGGAGCCAGAGCCTTCTGAGCAGGTAAGTGTTAAAATCTGGCCCCTGGCTAACAGTCTTTCTGGAACTATGATCCTCTTCTAATACTTACAACATGAATGACTACACAGGGCCTGGCAAGTGATAAAGTGCCTCCCTATTCATTTTTCTCCAGAAATCCAGTTGGGTAGTTGAAGGAAGTACAGAAATTCTTTCCTGATTTTACATCCCTCCAGTTCAAAATACCGGTCTATGAAATGGCTCAACCGCTGGGTTCTTTTTCCACAGTCCGAAGCCATCAGAATGGAGGCACAGCAAACAGGGAATTACTCCAGCTATGACCCTGGGATTTGAATCATAATTTCAGGCAAGCTTTAAGTATCTGTGTGGATAATGAATCAGATGAAAAATGAGGCTTCTCAAATGCATGGTATTTGCAGTAAAGGCAAGTGGGTATATAAGAATCTTATGTTTTTCTTACAAGCATTTTTTGAAATTTCAGAGAAAGAAGGCCCTAAAAGTATTTCTCATGCATTAATTATATTGAAACCATTATTACTAACTTACATGTTTTAAATGTCACTAAGATGGTATGGGTTTTTGGAGTAGTATTCTTCATTTTCGTGTTCTTTAAGAGGTCATACAAGTACATATTAGAAGTTTTACCTGTTCACATACATTATGAATCCCTCAACATATTTTTATAAGGTTTGAGTTCTACATCTACATTATTTTGTTACACTGACATAAACCTAATTGTTGAGAGATGAATCTGTATTATTATCCTCAAAGCTCAAGAGCGAATAATGGGTCTCTGTGCTTTCTTATGGATACTGCTGGCCTGGGCCTCAGGAAAAGAGCAGGACAGCAACCCTAATCAAAATAGAAAAGAGATAACTGAAAAGTCACTCTCCTATCCTTCCAGCCTTTCATTTATCCATTTGCTTCCCCATTCTCCACTCAATCATTTCTGCAGCATTCATCCATCCATCCCTTTATTCATTCATTTATCCATCCATTCAACGTACATTTATTGGGCATAAATACAGCCAACCATTACAGTAGACTGGAGACAAGATAGACAGTCTCAGTTCTCATGTGATCTAATTTTTGTTCTTGACACACAGTTTGGTCCACTTCCAAAAGCACCATCTCCATCACTACTCTTGAGCTCTCATTTAGACGATCATACCTCTGAGGATTGCAGCAGGATGTCCAGGTCAACTTTACTCCTCATTCTTGAGCAGAATTCCAAAACCTGTCTCACAGCACTCCGTTCTAGAAGGTCTACCTTTGTATCTCTGAGATGCAGATAAATGGTCAGGGCTGACAATCTGAGATCTCCATATGTGATTTAAAGTCCTCTGGGCACATCATTTGTGGGACAACTTTTCAAGGTACCAATAGTAATATTCCAAAGCCTTATGCAACAGATTTCAGATGTGTGGAATAATTACCATATACTGGAAGGATCAATGAGTGTGTTTTTATTTTCAAAAAGTGCATGGTTCTTTCTGGGTCTTCTCCTCTACCCCTCCTGCCTTAATATTTTGACAAGTTCCTCAAGGTTAACTTTTTATACCCTGAGTGATCTCATCTACTTCAGTCACCAAATGACATTCCCAGTCCAACCATCCAGGACCTATTTTCCTGCCAGACTCAGAGTCTGAAAGGAGATTGCAATGGACTGAAAGTCTGTGTTCCTCCAGATTCATGTGTGAAACCTAATCCTAATGTGATGGTAAAGGAGGTGTGGAGCTTTAGAAGGTCATTAGATCATGAAGGTGAAGCCCTCATGAATGGGACCCAGGTTCCTCTTCCTGCCAAGTGAAGACACAGTGAGAAAACGACTGTCCTTGAAGCAGAAATCTGGCCTCACCAGACACTGAATCTGCCGAGGTCTTGACCTTAGGGTTCTCAGCTCCAGAGCTGTGCGAAGTAAATTTATTCCTGGTTGTTTGTAACCCATCTAGTATATGACAAAGTGGCAGTTGGGGTTTAGAGTGGAGTTTCAACTTGATTGACTTTGAGATCCCCCCTAGAGATTGGTGGAGCAGCACTTGTAGGTATGTCTGGGCAAGTCATGAAGGTGTGGTTCTGGGGTCCAGGTCTGGTCCCTTGCTCTCTTCTGATTCATAGCCACCAGGCACTAAGCCACTTCGCTGCCACACTTTTCCCCATGAAATCGTTACCTGGGAGCCAGCTGATAATGGACTGAAACTGTAAGCGAATTAAACCTCTCCTCCTTTAAATTGTGGGTGTTGGGTATTGTGTCTCAGTGATCAGAAAACTAATACAGTGATATTTTTATTGTAGCCCAAATGGATTAAGACAGAGGTGGAAACTCAATTCATATTAAATCCAACTCTTACCGTAATACAATATCCCCAGAACTCTTAAAATGTGAGGGAGGTTGGGCGTGGTGGTGCATGCCCATAACCCAAGAGGATTGCTGTGAGTTTGAGGCCAGCCTGGGCTACAAAGACCAACCTGAACTATAGACGAAAACCCTGTCTCAAAAAGACCAAAAAAAAAAAAAAAAAGTGGGGAGGGGATTGAGAAAATCCACAGAGGGTATCTCCTGGTATATCTGGAAAGACTGTAGTCAGTTTGGGGGCAGAGATTCACCTTAACAGAGTGTGGAGTAAAGAGAAGGTGGGTAGCAAAGATAGTGGTACTGTCCAAGAAAGTGCGATCAGGTTAGAGGTCCTGCTGCTGGAGAGGAAACTCGGCCACTGGCTGGGGGACTCTTAGGACTCCCTGGCTCAGAGTCCATGACCTAAGCAGCTGAGAGGTTAAGACTTTACCTTCTTGGCATATTGGCATCAGATTATTTGAGAAGGATCACAAGACTTCCTGGTTGCAGGCCAGGGTCCCACTGCTGTGAATACATCTCTCTCTCTGGGGGAGGGTTACATCAGTCTCCTGTGAGTATGAATGGAGTGACCTGGGGTTCTCAGCTCTGGTGGCTCCGAAAGGCATTGTCTGTGTTACATGGCACTGACAACACCTAGTTGGTCTATATTCATACCAGGGGCAAAGGCTGTCTGCTTGCTGTGGTTTCTAGCCCTGTGGGTCCTGGCACTTCCCGCCTCTGTTCAGGAGTATGTGTGAGGAGTTCACGTCCAGGACACACCATGCCAGCAGCTGAGGTTTTTAATGAATTTAAATACAGATTACAGGTGGAGTGTAAACAGGTACTGAATGCTTTCAGAAATCTGATTTGACAGTATTTACGAAAGATAAATACTGACTCTGTGATCCAGCAATTCCATTTCTAGGTATATATTCAAGAGAAATGAGCACATACATCTGGTAAAACATATGCAGGCCAGGGATTTAGCTTAATGGCATAAGTGCCTGCCTGGCAAGCACAAGGGTGTGAGTTTGATCCCCTGTACAAATATGTATATATATATATATATATATATATATATATATATATGATTGTTCATCAAAATCTTTTCCATTGTAGCATGAAATTCACAGCAAATGTCCACCAGAGGAGAACAGCTTAAAAACTGTGGCTATTTATACATTAGAATACTATATACCAGCAAAAAGAAATAAACTATGTACTGACACATACAGCAACCTGGATCTAGGAACATATGACAAATGAAAGAGAAGCCAAACACAAAAGGCTACCTACATGCTAAGCAAACACATTCCATTCACATGAAACTGAAGAAGAGGCAAAAGGAATGTGATAGAGCTTAGAATACAGGTGAGAGGTACTCCTGTGTAAAAAAGTCACTGGTTGTACATTAAATTTTGGTGCACTTTTTGCAGTTTACTTAGAATCATACATTTGCAGCATTGGAAAAGGAATAAAATAAGGAAAATTTAAAAAAAAATTTTATTTAGCCCTGAGCAGGGCATTACTCTGATCCAGAAGAGCAAGTGTGCTGCTTGAATAGACTCTAATCAAGCAAACTTTTCTGGAGGGGCCAGATAGTAAATATCTTAGGTTTCTTGGCCTATACCAGGATGGTTACAGCTGCTCAGCTCTTCATTTGTGGCATGAAAGTCATCACAGACAGCAAGTAAATGAGTGGGCATGGCTAATCTAATCAAGTTTATTACAAACGCAGGTTAGTCAGTTGGATCCAGCTGATCTAATTTTTGGTGGTGACTTCCAGCAAAAGCTGTGCTGGGCTTGAGAAGCCCCTCTGATTCGTGGCCTGTGAGTCGTGTGTTGCTTGCGGGATAGCTGAGCACTCAGTGTTTGCCACCCTGCTAAGCAGTCAGACGCACACAGAGCCTTGAGGGGGAGCAGCTGCTTCCTCCCACTGAGCATTCTGGAACCCTTGTTGCACAGCAAACAAATTCCCCTTATCCCTTCTCACCAAAGCCTCTCCATCTGCTGCCCTCACTGTCCGGCCCCCAGGCCACAGTTGCACACGGGTCTCACCAGGGCAGGCGGCACACCCTCCCTGTGCCTCATGCTCCAGGTCTCCCTACTTCTCATTTTCCGAACCACCTAGCCCAGAATCTGCTTGTCTTCTGGTTTCTCAGCCTCCCAACCTCGTGCAGTGAGAACCGTTCTGAACTTCTGCCAAAGTGGCCCAGTCTGGTAGCAGTCCCTGCTCTGCTGCTCAGCACCGGGAGCTGAGGCTGAGCCCCGGACTGCAGCATAGTGGGGTCATCCACCGCTCTTGCTGAGACCACAGAGTTCCTGATGGGATGGCAGCAGAGAACCCACAACTTCCTCCCAGGGTCCTTCTTGCTTCTTATCCTGGTTTTGCCCTTTTGCTTAGAGCTCTATAACATCAGGAGCTTAGCAAAGGGAGTTGGTGACTTTGGTGGTGCTGCTGCCGTTCTGTAAGTGAGCCCCTAATAAACCCCTTTATGCCCAGAGCCAAGGTCCCCTGAGTTGTTCTTTGGGCTTTTGGTGCCCCTTTAAAGCAGAGGCAGACATTTCTTCTATGTCTCCCCTGGAAATTTACAGAGCACCCTGTCACCCTCTACCCTTGCTCATGTTGCCATGTACGGCCCTATCCAGCACCTCCCTGCCTCCCCTTACACTGGATCCTGTCCTCACTCCAGGGTCTCCACTGCCTCCAATAGCATAGCTTCTGGGATCGTCTCCTCTTTCCAGGATCGCCTCGCTTCTGCATGAGCCATGCTTGCCCACAGCCACACTGTAGAACCCCTCTGTCATCAGCCCACAGTGTCAGTGTGTCGGATCCACACACTCACCCTGCGAACAGTCTCTGACCTCCACCCCAGGACTTCCTACACCCCATCTCTCCCTCCCTCATCTTTACTACACCTGCCCCTAACCTTCTGAAGATCACTGAGAAGAGGCAGATACAGGAAAGGTCACTGCTGTCTCCTTTTTGCCTAAAAGCCGGACTTACATTTGTGAAGGTTCCTCTCTCCTCTCTTAAGAATCTCAACACACAATCCACACCCTCATCTGCTGGAGATGGTGTCCATGAGAGGAATCTACACACCAGACCTGGCCAAGGCTCCTCCTAGTCCACTGCAAGTTTCCCCACACATCTCTCTTCCTGCAGTTTGGCACCTGAAGCCCCAGGCCCTTTCCTCTGTCTTATTAATTCTCTACCAAATTAGCTTTCTTTGTTAAGAAGTATAGGTCCAAATTCAGAACACCCCTTGGAGTTACATGTCCTGGAGTGCTCCCCCAGTCTGCCTGATGCACATAATAGTAAACTTCTGTTTGTTTTCCCCTTGTGAAACTTTTGGTACCTTAATTTGCAGGGCCCCAAACAATGAATGTAAGATGAGGAGAAAGGAACTTTTTCCCTCTTCTACACCTTTGAATTTCTTCTTTCATCTTCAGCTACTGCCTCACCTTTCTCCTCTCGCTCACAGCCAAGGTTGGAAAGACAGACTGTACTCATTCTGAATTTCAACCCTCCCACTCTGTCTTTGTGCTAATGAAATCTGCCTTGTTCCCATCATACACCACCACTCTGTGATGATACCCACCAGAGACTCAGAAGCCCCTGCTTGTCAACCTCTGTGCTGCACCTCAATCCTGCCACTCTGGTCCAGAGCCAGTTCCTCTGACTTCTGGGTCCTTGTACCTTGTACCTTGCTGAAGCTCCCTCTCCTCAGCTCACTGCCTGGCCCTGACTGAGTCCTCCTTAGGTATTGTAGTCCCAAATATTGAGTATGGTAATCCAAGTACTATAATCCTTTCTCTAATCTTCCTCACAATCCAAGAAATTATATTTATAATTCCACTGAGACATTATTGGAATCCCGGCAAGTTAATTCCAATCTACCACCTCCAATGCAACCCATGGCAAGAGTAAAGACTCTGAGACACATTCAAGGTTAAGGGCAGCCAAGGGGTCCTGAGTCCAATCCTCATGAGGACATGTGGACAAAGGCCTTGATCCTAGTCCTCTCCCAGAATTTATTAACTAGTGAAGCAAAGGGGTGGCTCAAGGATGAGTGACAGTGAGGATGGCAGGAACTACATGAGTAACTTGAGCTGGCTGGCCAGGTAGTAAGAAAGACATCTGTGCAGAATGCAGAGATAAAGATATGCAGAGGGATCAATTTGCACAACCCAATCAAGATAGCAACTGAATTGCTTTAGGAAGCTGCTGCTTCAGTTTCTGACATGCAAACGTTATGCCCTGGGAACTCATAGCCTCTTCCCCGAGGCTCATCCCCAGTAGACATTCCTGGAGCTCACTGGCTCTGCCATCCCGCTGTGCCTATATATTTTACAGAGATCACCATGGGAAGAAACAGGACACTGTCTGATGGCTTTAGAGACTACACACCAGTACCTGCTTCTGATATGTAAACTTTTATGCCTTGGGGACTCATAGCCTCTTTCTCGAGGCTCATACCCAGTGGACATTCCTGGGGCTCATTGGCTCTGCCATCCCGCTCTGCCTATATATTTTACAGAGATCACTATGGGAGGAAACAGGACACTGTCGGATGGCTTTAGAGATTACATACCAGTACCTCAGCTAGCCTTATTTGCAATGCTTAGAGCCAATTGAAGAGAGAAGGAAATACCATCGTCAGCTCTGTATATATCAACATAAGGAAATAAGTCTCTATATAATCCAAGTTGCACCAATTGATCTGCCTTCAAGGGGACCCGCTCAAGATGTCTCCCACACTCAGGACTCTGTCTCGACACTCTGTGCATACTCATGAGGAAGTAGTTGTTGGCAACTAACAATTTTTTTAAGTCAATCTCTCTGGAGTGTTCTGGGCACCTTTGGAGTGATGATTATAGCAGGAGCTGTAGTTGCTTTTCTGCATCTATTTTCTACCTTTCACTTAGTAACAGATCCCTGAGAGCTGAGCACATGCTAGCTACAATAAAGATAAGCTTTCCCAATATTTTTTGCAAGCAGTTGCAATCATGTGATCTGATTCTGGCCCATAAGAAGTGAAAATATCATGAGGACCTTCTGAGAATCTTCCTTGAAACACTCACTCAACTCAGAGTCACATATCCTGTCCCTCTACTCCTTCCTCCTTTCCACTGCCTGGAATAAGATGCAATGCTAGACTCCACTGCCTTCTTGGGTTATGTGGAGATTTTAAGGATGTGGTCTCATGTGGTAGAGCGGAAAGATGGGTGAGCCTGAATCCTAGTTAACTTAGCAGGGTCACAGGAGCTGCCTTGGGTGCCCATCTGGGCTTCCTAAAGGGGAAAAGAAAAGCAAGCAAAACAAACAAAACAGACTGTCAACTAGGAGCTGAAACTAACCCTGACACATCTCATCTGCCTGTCTAAATGAATCGATGGTCTTACTCCAGCCCTGATGGATCTACTCCTCCTTAGTGTCCTACCACCGTGAAAGGGACCACTTCCTACTCTTTCTGGTTCAGCCCTTGTCCAGACCAGAAATCAGCAGTCACCTTGGATTCCCTTGTATCTCCTCATACCTAGCAGTGATCAGACCCTGTCCTTCTAACTGCACCTCAGGGGCCTGATTTGGCCACCACAGGCTATCACCCCACAACTGATACACCTCAGAGCCTTGATGCTTGGAGACTGCTGAATACCTGCAGCTCTCTTGTGTCCTGGGCTATACCTAAGCCAGAAAGGGAGGAAAGGAAAGGATGTGGACCTGGGGGGAAAGCACATGAGGACTCAGGGTCAAGCTTGGTCTGTCCACTGATTCTCCCAGGGACAGCCAGCTGGGATGGTGTTGTGGACAAGCGAAGACCTGCGCTAAATCTCAGTTTTTGCTTTTTGTGTGTGTGCAGCTTCCCTTCCTGGGGACCTCTCTCTTTTCCCTCATTGTCACTTTCAGATACTTCCTCTTGGGCAGACTCAACTGGAAACATGAAGGCTATGGAGGAAAAGAAGGGCAATCAAGGTCCCAGGTATTCTTGGGTTTAATCTTCTATCTATTGAATCCCTAGTATGCACTGGATCCTACGCTGGAAGCTTTCAACATCCTGTTGGCAGAGTTTTTGTGCCTGTTTTATGTACTGGGCATTGGAATGCTGAGAGGTGAAATGATTTGCTTAGGTTGCACAAGAAATGGGTTTAGAACTCCATTGTATAAAAATACCACATCTTTTTTATCCATTCTTTGATTGATGGGCACTTGGGTTGTTTCCAAAATCTGGCTATTACAAATTGGGTTGCTATAAACATGGGTGCACAGATATCATCACGTGGTATGATGTTTTCAATTCTTCTGGGAAAATGCCCAGAGGTGGGATAGCTGGGTTGAATGGGATCTCTAATCCTAGCTTCTCAGCTATTAAGAAAGATTGCATTGAGACTTTTATAAGTAAATGGTCATGACTTGAGACCATACTCATAAGTGAGATAAATCAAACCCACATGTGTAAATACCGTATTGTCTCCCTAGTGTAAAAAGTATATATGATCCAAAATCTATAATAAATACTATGTAAGGGTAAAAAACAGCTCAAAGAGCAAAAGTAATTGGGAAGGGAAAAGGCGGAAAGAGAAAAGGGAAAAGGAAAAGATACAAACCTGTATATATGTATATGTAAGATAACTAAAATGAACACACTGCTGAATGTATTCGTTATTGAGAAAGAACAATTAATACTCATATGATTAGATCAATTTTACATGTCTATATCTGTTAATGTAAGTAACCATTTTAAAGATAACGATACACAACATTGCAACCATTGTCAAGTTTCTATCATCTGGTTTTGTAAACCTGCAATGTTACTGTTGTGCGTTTACTCTATTCATTTGTTTGTCTCTTTTGCTTGTTATCTTTGTTATATATGTCTTTTTTTTTCCTTAGCTTAAATTAAAAAAAAAAAAAAGAAATGGGTTTAGGATTAGCCTGGATCTAACTCCAAATCTCTGATCTTTTGCACCTTTCCAGTGATCCTGAATATGATTAAACATCTGGATAAAGTCAGATGCTGTTAAAAACTCTGATTCTACGGTCAAAGCCCAAAGAATCTGAGTCAGTCCTGGGCTGGATCTTGGGCGTGTTTGTTTGTTTTAACATGTGCTCTGCACAGGTAGGGTTGAGTGTACCCTGCATTCCTTTTGGGATGGCCCATCCCACAGCTCTTTCAGGCCTTGCTGGAACACTTACCATTGTCCACTCATCTACTCACCCACTTATCCACTATCTACCCACTTACCTGCACACCCAACTCCTTTCTGTTGTGTCCTATAACCTCTGTATGCCTGTGTCCTAACAACATAAGCAGAGCATAGTAGATCTGGAATGCCATCTGTCCTCACCTGCACTCTTTAGCTCTGTCTCCAGCCTCAGACTTCCTAACAGTTCCCTTTCTCCTTCTCCCCCTGCAGTCTGGCCCATTTTATTGGGACCTTTTACTTGTGAAACCCAATATGCCAATCTTTAATACTTTAACCACGTGCTGTTGAATTTTGATTTTATTAGACTAAGAGAGGAGCTGAGTTTTGGGAAGCACTTGTACTAGGTGCTTTACCTCAGCTATCTGATACTTATCGTGGACTGATCAGGCCTGCAACCTCCCAAACAAGTGGATCAGGAAGGTTTAAATAAAAGAGACAAGTGGTATGATTTCAGGGCTCCAAGAGGATCAAAACCCTCTAGCAGAATTTGAGATTTTCTGGGGACTGAGACAAAGAACTTCTCTGGGAAGCCCATATTTTTTTGGTTTTCAAACAAAGGAAGGGGATACTGAGGAAAATGTGAGAATTGAGCAGGCCCTTGGGAGTCAGTTCAAAGACTTCTCCAAGTAGTAAATTATGCGAATTAGGAGAACTATCCTATCTCCAGGTTGGTTACACCCCAGGAGTGAGACCCTGCAGCTACAGTCCCTATTTAGTTAATTCGGGCTGGATCCAGGTGTCCTCAGCTATGGCCTTGTCTACAGCCTCAAAGGGATCAATGATTCATAGAGGTTCGCTTACTATGAATCTGTGGCCGATCTCCAGACAAGGAGCGGAGGCCTGGGACAGACTCACAAGTAGGTGGAGCGTTGTGAGTTCGAGGCCGGCTTGGGCTACAACGCGAGCGCAAGGCCGGCCTGAGCTACACAGTGCGACCCTGCCTCAAAAAACCAGGGCCAGGAGTTTGGCTCAGCGGCTTATGCGCCAGTCAGGCAGGCGCGAGGTTGTGAGCTCGATCCCCGGTGCCACAAAAAACAAACAAACAAACAAAAAAACCCCAAAAAAACAAGTAAACACAGAAAGCCAGTTGGTTAATTTTAAATCGTGCTATGAGCTGCTTCGTAGTGGTTTTCATCAGATACCTGACAAAAACTCTCCAAGATAGGTATATTACCTGTCTTACTCACGAGAAAACTAGTATTTGGGAACGTTCGTGCTATGCCAAACGTCAAGAAGTCGGTGAATGATGTAGCCAGGCGTGAGGTCCCGCTAAGGTATTTATTTATTTATTTATTTATTTTTTTTCCGCTAAGGTATTTAAAATCGTTTCAGCGCGTGCTCCTCCTGTGCGGCTACAACAACAAATGCAAACGACAACCACTAGAGGGCGTACGAGGCAGCCTTGAGTCTGGCTTGCCCTAGAAAGACGCGGGATGTGGTGCGGGGCGGGTGCTGGGGAGAGGGGGGATGCTGAGGGTGTTGTGCTGGCATTCACCACCAAGGGGCAGGCGGGAGACAGAAATGACTGGCGTAGAAAAGGGAACTTCATTACTCTGGGGTGAGGAAGGGAGCAGCGGGCCGCTCACTACTACTGACGTCTTCTGTTTGTATATATAGATCATATCCCGAGCAGAACTTTAATATTTTATGTTAATTAGTTTAAAAGCATCAGCATGGCTGATAGAACAGACTCCAATCTCTGCACCTTCCTGGCTTGGGCAGAGAATAGAACCACTATTAATTACCTCCTGCATCCCAAGTGCCTTACATCCTTTAAAAATCTAATTTAATTCTCCTATCTTCAAGAAGCTCAGAGAGTGAAGTAAACTGCCCAGGTTTACACAGCAGAGCCAAGATTTTGATCCAGTCCGTTCCTTCTCAAAGTTACTTAGTCTGAATCTTGATAGCCTCATCTGTTAAATGAGCATATTTATAGTAGTACCATTATGTGATAAAGTTTTAACACATTATGTGATAAAGTTAATTTTAAGCTAAGACTGCTTTAGAGAGACAAAGAAAGTCATTATATATTGGTAAGGGAACAATTTAAGAGGAAGAGATAATAATGCAGCAAATACTAGTCCACCCAGTTATATAAAACAATTGTTAATCGACATGAAAAATCAAGGAAGCCTTAATACAACTGTATTGGGAGAACTCAATACATTGCTGTCACAAAAAGACAGGTGTGGAGTTCTTGGGATCCTCTGGGTAGAGTATCATGTCATCTGAAACAAAATCTTTGTATATAAAAAATTTGGTGTGACAGAGAAAAAAGAATTTTGAGTAAAATGTAATTTTTTTAGGGTCACTTTCAGATTTTATCT
Organism: Dasyprocta punctata; assembly: GCA_004363535.1. Taxonomy (NCBI): domain Eukaryota; kingdom Metazoa; phylum Chordata; class Mammalia; order Rodentia; family Dasyproctidae; genus Dasyprocta; species Dasyprocta punctata. The sequence goes on from RJWM01008948.1 coordinate 24,069, forward strand.
TTAATGTGAAATGTTCATTTGAAAACAATTGTGTTAACAGATAATGTTTCATGTCTATATTTTTTGTCTTAAATAATTTTTGGGAATATCCAATATGCTGATGATTGTTGCTGTTTTGTTGGTGGGGTGAAATTGTTATGTTTTGATTTCTTGTTCTCCTTTTGTCTAAAATTTTAAAAAAACTTAATAAAAAAAGGAAAAAAACACATAATGTAAGAGGTGTGATAAAAATATGGTGAATGCATAAACTAAAACATTACATCAAAAGGCACATTGCCATTGGTAACCCTCAAATATTTCCTCCTCACTTCAAACACACTTATCCCACCATTTTTGGCACTTTAGAAGCAGTTCTAGAAGTCTTCTTTTGTACCTTTAGTTGTACTGTCATGGCTGCTTTGATGTCCTGAATCAAGAAAAGCATTTATCTTCCAAGGTCATTTTGACTTTGGGGAAGAATCAAAACTTATACAATGCCAGAACCAGTGAAGAAGGTGGATGAAGACATACTACAATGTTTTTACAAGCCCGCCTTTCCATTGGTTGGCACTTGACAGCAGCATTCACCACATTTTTAATCCCACTGTCAAGAAGTTCATGAAAGAGATGCCAAGAACTGCTTCAGAAAGTGACAAGAATGATGAGATAGTGTTCAAAGCCAAGGGGATTAGTGACAATGTTTTTTATTACAGTAAATTTTAAGTTAAAAAATAACCACCATATATTTGATCACACTTTCTACATGAAGGTAATGTATATGCCTCAGAGTGCAGTGTTAGTGGATGAATTGAAAGATTCCAGTTCTCCAAGGTCTGTCACACAGTGAAGGCTAAAGCAGGTCTCCAGGAATAATCATCTTTTTCAGCACCAGTAGCATTTACAATTCTGGTGGCAGGTGTCTTTATGCTTAATATACAGAGAGATAGAGACACAAAAGGGGGAAGAATTTTGGCTGAGTTCTCTGAAATGACTAGTACTCATTAATTTCTCATTGATTCACATACTCAAAAGACACTTGTTAAATGTTGGTCATGTATCAGATCCTTGCTAGGCACTGGAATACAGAGACGACTCAGATATTGTCTCTACCTTCAGGTCCTAGGGAAAGGATGATTGTCCCAATCAGGACAATGCCCTCATTCCCCACTGCTTTTTGTGATGTCACATCATCTACTCATTCACACATCCATAAATTCATCTCTCCATTCACCAGCTCCTCTACCTACCCATCCACTCACCCATCCATCCATCCGTCCATCTTTCCATTCATGTATTCACTCACTTACCTGCTCACCCATCTAGACAGCTGTTTAGACATGGCTTCCTTGGGAGGAGATCCTTTGTGCTTCCACAGTTATTAGTAGTACTTCCCTCTATCACAGTGATGGCCATTCTGGTTGTGACATTCTGTTATCTTTATGTCCCTTTCTAAACAGCAGGCTCTCCGTGAAGAGGAGACTTGGAGCACAGGACACTCAATAAATGCTTGTTGAATAATGCAGTGGTACCCAAAGTGGGAGATAAAGAGCCTCAGTCAGGGCCCCTGTAAGACACTGTGCTGGAATGCAGGAAGATGACTTGGGAACTCCTATTTGCATTTAATTTTTAACAAACACACAACTCATCACTTAGTACCCAGATTGATAATGGTGCTGCTGGTAAACTATGGATTGGTGCATCACTCCTGGTGCGTGAGGCATCCTAAGAGGAAGGTGGGTGTGCTGGACCATGGGTGAACTACTGCAGTCTCTTCTTTTGGTTGCTGATTATCACACAGTTTCTACACAGCTTCCTCAACTATAGGATGTCACTAATGTTACTTTTATGAAGGAGAGATTTTCAAATGTCACAACTTGTGTGTAACTTTTTAAAAAAATTTTTTATTTAAGAGAAAAAAAGAGACATATAAGAAAGACAAAAAGCAAAAGAGACAAACAAACGACTAGAGTAAATGCACAACAGTAACATTACAGGTTTACAAAACAGGATGATAGAAACTTGACAATGGTTGCAATGTTGTGTATCGTTATCTTCAAAATGGTTGCTTACATTAACAGATATAGACATGTAAAATTGATCTAATCATGTGAGTATTAACTGTTCTTTCTCAATAACTAATACATTCAGCAGTATGTTCGTTTTAGTTATCTTACGTATACATCCTGTGTGTAGCTTTGTAACGAGACATTCAGTGATGACAATTTTTGAATTAATTTGTGATTAGATATGTTGAATATCATTCCCTGATTTAAATGTCAAGTGGCAAAACAAAAAGTTGTATTTAACAAAACGACAGGGCAAACCAAGAAAGAGGACAAGGGACCTTGGACAGGGGATCCCTGGGCACACAACAGGGTGGGAAGGTGACTGGGCAGCAGGTCCAGAGAGAAGATGGAGGAAGGGTGGGGCAAGGGAGCCCCATCTTAGTGGCCTGAGATTGGCCAGGATGCTGCCCCGGCTGAAGGGTTTCTGTATTGGCTGGTAAACAGTCCATGAATGGTGCCACCCACCTTCCTTTGTTCAGTCCCTTCCTGGGGCCCAGGGAGCTCATCCTGAGCCAGCTTCTGTGGAGTTAATGCTTGCACAACAGGGGACTTCCCCAGCTTGACTAGGGCTTTGTCTGCTCTTGCTTCTCTCAGCTGTATAAATCATTCCTATACATTTAATTAAATTAGGTTGGTAAATAATTATTTTTAGTACAATTCCCTGCTTGCTAGAATATCTGATATGAAGTAGTTTTGAAAATAAACTTGAGGATATGATATAGGCAATCGGCAAGAGAAAAGAAAGGCAAACAGAGCTCCAGGACAAACAAACAGCTCACAAAAAAGATGGTAGGCACACAGTACATTAAAAAAGCTGGCTAAGCCACCATCAATATTTGCCTAATGATAATTGTGTAAACTACTGCTTCTTGGTTTTCGGTTTTTAGACTAAGCTTGTAAACAAGGGGAAATAAATCACGTAATTATGGTACAGAATATAAATTTTGAAAATGTAAAATAAAGCTAACTGGGGTTTGGAGAAAGTGAGAGAAATGGTATCTTTTGACTAATGGAGAGTTAAGAGATGTTCTGGAAGGATGGTGAGCCTAGGAGTAGAAGTAACAAAGCAGTATTTACAGAGTCTCCACACCAGGAGCTTAATGCGTCTGAGTATCTAAAACAAGGTTAAGCAGGAAGAGACAAGGACTAAAATCGTTAAGTCTAGAAAGTGTGTTAAAGTCCTGTTGCTTTGAGATACGGAGTAAACCATCAAGGAAGCAGCTAGGAGGAGTCCAGAGTCACCCTGGTGGGTGCCTATGGGACGAGGGTGGCCGAAGCCTCCCTTAGAAGCTCTTCCGTGCTCCTTGACTTTCTAAGCAGTCATGAGCATGTGCGAAAGCTCAAAGTCAGCAAAGGGAGATTTTTCATGATCAAAGTGAAGAAGATGGGAGCTGTCTTACAGCACCCCAATCTATAGGCAGTTCCTGGAAACTAAAATTCATTGACAGACATGCCGTATTGAGCTTTCTGGAGCAGTTCACCCTCCTCCCATCCCCCTCTTGATTTCTTGCCCCTATTGGGCCTCACAGATGAGTGCTGACAGGTGAGGAAGTGGATCCTGTGACTGGAGGCTCCTGTGCAGGTCAGGAGGGGATGGAGGGTCCCCTCTGGCTGGGGCGCTGCACTGTCTGTGGGGGGCAAGGTGGGGGCCAGATCAGACTCCAGACAGCAGGAGCTCAGGAACCCAGGGCTGACTCCTCTTGTATATCCATCACTGGGAAAGAGGGCAAGAAGCAGGGCCATTTCTGACCTGTTGGACTAGTAACCCCGAGCCCCAGGGCCATTTGTGCCCTCAGCATTCCTCCCTGAGGACATAAGGTGGCGGCATCTGGCAGCTAGTCACACGCACAGGGAGAGCAAGAGCCATCCTTCTGCGGATAGGAGGGCAGGCCAGGAAGAGAGGCCTCATCTTCACCCCGGCCCCTCCTTCCCTCTGTCCCAATCTAAAAGACCAAGGAAACCAGTGCGGGGGGTGGTGCCCACCTGCTTCTCCTGCTCCTCTCCTTTTCTCTCACTCTAGAATCCCTTCTTCTAACTTCCAGCTTCCTCTCACTTCAGGCGATTCCAAAATATTCTTTGGATTCCAAAATATTCACTGCTACTACCACCCTGCTGTCAGGGTCCTGCTCCCCACTGACCTAGAGCCCCAAAGGAGGGTCTGGGACCCACAGCACAGTCCCCTCCCCCCCAGTAGGTTGGACATGTAGCCCTCTCTAGACCTTCTGGTCAGCAGTCGCATTTGAAGGAAGCCCTTACATTATTTATTTATTAGTTAAGATGAGGAAGCGGTGAGTTAGACTGCATGATCTGATTAACCAACTCACCCTATTTCCACGAGCTCACATGTTCAAAATCTTTCCTCAGACACAGCGTGTGTGCTAAGACTTCGGATCTATTGCACCTAACTTTCACATGACTTTACGAGCCGGGGGCTCTACTGAACCCACTTTACAGATGAAGAAGCTAAAGTTTGAGGAGATCAACAACTTTTCCTAAAACCACACAGCAAATAGCAGAACCGGAATCTGAACCCAAGCAATTTCCTGGCTCCAGAAAACTCAGAGGTCTTGCTATTGACATCAGCACTGATGTCATTCATTCTTTCAGGGAGAATTTGTGCCTGTTTCAGAATCTCAGAAAAATGTTCAAACAGGCGACTGTTCAGGGGCTGGGAAGAGCTGAGGACTCGGGGAAAGGAACTTGGGTTTAAGAATTGCTTCTTAGTAGGGCGACTTTGGGTAAGTCACTGCATCTCGTCTGTGGAATGAGAACGAGAGAGACAGTTTCTGGCACCTCAGGGTATTTGATGATCCAGGGAGAAAACACATGCAGAGCTCTTGGTAAATAGTAAGCATCCAACTGGTATTTAATTGGATGCTTCCTGTGTATCATGTTGGGGATGTGGGGGTTGGGAGGTGACGCCTGCCTTCTGGAAGCTCAGAGCCAGAGGTGGGACAGACACAGGTGTGTCAGCAGAACCACAGCAACACGGTGAGACCACCATGGCAGGGAAGCACGGGAGGGACAGGCAGCCTGTCTGTGAGGCAGAAATGCTGCCCGAGGGAGGTGCGACCAAGGCGAGCCCCGAGGTAGGAGACAGATGGAGAAGGCTGTGGCAGAGAGGGCGCAGCATGCAGCTGGGCTGGACAGTACTGCGTGACTTTGCACACAGCACCCTATAGAAACCTTAGGGCCAGAAGGACTGGGGAAGGCCATTGCTACAGCCCAGTAATGGGCAGGGGAGGTCAGGGAAGGGATCAAGAGCAAATGGCCAATTTTGCTGACCCTCCTGGACAGGTTGCTCCAGACATCTCCCCAGATCCCAGACCCTGGCTCGTCTTTCTGACTTCCAGGCTCCGTTTGGTTTCTGGTCTTTTCACTGATAAGACAGTTGCTCTCCTTCCCCACTGCTGGATTTGGAGACACAGTTTGGGGGCTGAGCCTCAGACTCATGGCTCTTCTCCCAGCCTCCTCCCCGGACCTGACTCTGGTCCTGGGAACACGCTGTCCTCAGGGCTGCTGCTGAACCCGCAGGCTGGTTTTGTGTTTCTCCACCCAGGCAGGCAGCCATGCACCACAGTCCTGATGCACATGATGGTCCTGGTATGTGAGACCCTGCTCCACTGTCATCTCAGACTGAGGTCACCTTGGGGGGCAGAAATGCTGTCATACTCATCTCTAACCGGGTCTGGCACTTAGCAGGTTGAATGGATGTCACTACTTCCATGTCTTCCAGGCCAATTGACAAAAAAGAGTCTGAGGGCTGCAGCATGGGCTGCTTGGCAGTGCCGCAGCTCAACCCGTCCCGGGCTCCAATTCTCACCAGCTTGGGCTCTAAGCACCCTGACTACCCCATCTCTGCCTCCTTCCACCACAGTCTCATAAAGATCTGAGAATGAAGGGCGAGGTTGGGCCTTCAGGTCTGGTACACGCAGCAAGATCAAGGAGGGCTAAGGGGCCAGGCCCTGCCACAGGGGAGTTGCAAGCGGGTTAGATTTACCAAGAGAGCAAATGATGAATAATTCAGACATGCAGATCATTTCAGGGCGAGTCTGAGCGCTTGCTGGGGCCTCCTGCTCTACAGTGAGCGCCTCCTGAGCTCCGCTGCGGGCCTCTGGGAGTCTGCTGGAGCGCCGCCGCCTGCTACAAGCTTGCGGGCTCTTTGAAATTACCTGTTTCATCTTAAAAATTCATGAGAATTTTGCACTCGATGTCTGGGCTTGTTCTAAGGTAAAGTGATGTGTTAAATTATTTTCCATGAGTAAAACGGAGGCTGTGAACAGGGCCTGAGTTTACCCAGGACTGTGTGGGGTATGATGAGAATATGGCTCCTGTCCTTTTCCCTGCCCTGCCTCTAATGCCTTTCTGGTACCAATAGCTCAGTTTTCGTTTGTGGGGAGCCAGCCCACTCCCCTCTCTGTCCACAGTCATTGTAAATTCTCCTCTTTTTTGGGTGGACCCATAACTCAGGTTCTATTGCTCTGAGCTCAGTGAAGGCTTCTGGAAGGCATGCGTGGTCTCAGCAGAAACAGCATCAGTCCTGGGACCTGTGCTGCTACTCTTGGGATGGAGAAGCCTTGTTTCAGCCTGGATGGGTAAACTTTCAGCCTAGAAACTTGAGACCACCTGGTAGAGAAAACTGCCTGGGAGTGAATGAACCCAAAGGAAACGAGCCGAAAGATGATGGAAAGACACAAAGTCCCAGTGACATCATGTAAGGTTCCAGGTCTACCTAAACTTAAAGCCATGTTAAAAAATTTTGTTTAGGTCAAATAGTCTTATATTAGTTTTTTTTTTTTTAAACATAACTAAAAGAGTACCAAAGTGGAGGCATATTCCTTTTTGGAGGGCCATGTTTTGTTGAAAGAGTTTGGGGGTTTGGGCATGGAGTCAACAGATTGAATTTAAATCTTAATTTGTCCACAATCTTGTTATGTGATTTTAGGGGTTGGACTATGTAATATACTTAGGGTTTCTTCTAACTTCCAGATTCTCTGCCTAAAGTCTTATAGAAATTCAAGGAAAGGTAAATTTCCTATAGAGTTGGGGTGAGATTCCTAGGCTGCAGATTTGAGGAGTTTAACTATGTCTGGGCAGGGATTAGAAATCCGTGCTTTTAACACAATGTTTAGGTGACTGAGATGCACAGTGAGGTTTGGGAACCAATCAGGTTCTTAAATTCTTCTTCCCAAGGTTGCCATTCAGAGTCACCCAATGGGAATTTAGTGAGCACCTACTGTGTGTCAGCAACACCTTCCTCCGACAGTGGGCTCATTGTAGGGTAGAGACTGACCTCTGTTCTCATGTGGGACTTTCTGTAAAATCTCAAAGCTAGCAAAAAAACATACATTACTGGCAACACACTTCCTGCAGTCATTCAATGGCTTCATAAATGGTATTTAAAACTTTTATTGGTGAATAAGCTATTCACGTCCAGTCAGATTGCTCATAAACAGCAAGTAGATGAACGTGTACACTGATGTCACTGTGCTGTTGATGTCTCATTTAAAGCCTTAATAAGACCATGCCATGGCAACTGTAACTCACACATTACTAGAATTCAAATGGCTCATTATCAAGATAAACATTTATGATATTAAAGTATGCAATATTAGTGTCATATTTTATACATGGTTGCTTGTAGCATAGTTCAGCTTGGGGCCAACACCATATTGAATTATTTAAAGCCATTTCTCCCTGGGTTATTAAAAAGTTCAGTAAAATATATATTAGTGTATAAAATTTTAATGCACAGTTCACATTGCAGTGTTTGCAAGCCTTTAGAAGAAGAAAGCCAGGGAGGCAGGGCTTCAAACAGTGTGTCTTTGAGGAAGTGCTCACAGAATGGCCAACACAATCTTCCCTGTATCTACAGTGGCTTTAAACTTCTAGCTACCAGTCACAGGCCAGAGGGGCCAGAATAGGGGAAAGTCACCACTCATGGTTTTGGGAGAACTTTGGGTTCTGTTATGGTTGATACATTGTGTCAATTTGAGAAGTTTAGAAGTTTAATGAAGCATCTCAGCAGGGGGCTGGGGGGGTCCTCACTTTAGAAACATCCTGAGCCTGTGCAAGGGAGGGCAGGGATATGGTGTGGGTGGATAGCTTGCATACAATATAAGGGAGGAAAAGAGGCTTGCTTCCTCCCTTTTGCTCTTGCTGTTTTTGCTGTCTTCTGCCACCTTGAACTGTTGCCCCTGTGCTATGCCACTCTGCCTTGGAACCAGCAGATTATGGACTGAAACCTCCACAAACTGTGGGCTAAATAAATCTTTCTTTCCTTAATTTTGGGTGTAGGGTATTTTGTCTCAGCAATGAGAGAAAAGTAATGAAAACAGGTCCTCAACCTCAGTGATTCTGAATCCTGCTGACCCAGATACAGGGAGCACGTTTACCAATGCTCTCTGCTCTCCAGGATCCCTGAACGGACTAAGTTACTTGGGTGGGCAATGAATCTGTATTTGTCACAAGGTCATCTGCCCATGTTGCTGGGTGGGACTGCAGGATAAGTTTTAGATACCAGAGATCCAAAAGCAGCAGTAGGTCTTGCTAGCCCATGTCTGGTCACAGCAAGGCTGGACTAAATGACCCTTAGCTTGAGCAAGTTACTGCATTCCTACTTCCCCATCAAGTACTTGAGCTGTGAACAAGACATGGGACCCAGATTGAATGCCCCATGCCAGATGCCTCATATTCTACAAACATTGATTTTCATCTTCTGGGATTTGGAACATTAGATCATCTCATTTTTCTTTTTTATTTCCAGAATGTCTGCACACCAGGCTGGACTTGCAATAGGAGTTTAGTGAGTAATTGCTTTCTGGCAAGAAAACATATTGTGCTGTTTATTTCTCTTATCCTCTATGCAAGGAAATGCCCAGAAGGAAAAAGGTCACTCTTTTTTTTTTTCTTGCCTCTCTTCATACACAAGAACAGACTGGGCTTGGATTTCTTTGCCTTTGGAGATTGCAGAGCCAAGAACAGAAGCCTCTGGTCATAGGTTGGGGTCCTCAGAAGCAGACCCAGAGATAAGGATTTGGGGTCAACCTAAGAGGTGATCCCAGAAGGTGCAGGTGGGGAGTGGAGAAGCAAAACCATGAGGGAAGGACAGTGAACAGGGGCGGGGTGGGTAAACAGGAAGGTTGCTCCTGGGGCACCTTGGGGGTTCCATCCCAACTGGGAATTTGGGTGATTATGTGAAGCATAACTCTGTGTTGTCCCACCTAGGGGGTTAGTAGCTGGTGTGCTTATCCAGCAGGTACCATTTGTCATCGGTTGAGGTTGCCCTCAGGACACTGACTTCTGGTCACTGGCAGCCTGCACCCCATAGCTACAGAAGCCCCAAGGTGATGCTCAGGGGCTTGTGGGAAAGTGCTCTTGGCTTCTCCAGAAGGGTGAGTCCTGAGGTTAGGGACAGATGCCAACTCTGACTGTTACACTATGGTTGGATAAGTGTCCCCCAAAAGCCAGGATATTAAAGGCTTGAGTGACAGCCTGTGGCACTATCTAGAGGTAGTGGAGCCATTAGAAGTGGGAATTAGTAGAAGGAAGGGAGGTCACTGTGGGGGTGCCCTGGTTTCTTTCCTTGCTTCTTGGCCTCCATGAGGTGAGATGCCTTCTTCCATTACTGCATTCTTCCTGCCATGATGTTCTGCCTTGTCACAGGCCCCAAAGCAAGAGAGCCAACTACCCATGGAACGAGACCTTTGAGACCATGAGCCAAAATAAGTCTTTCCCCCTCCTAAGTTGTTTATCTTAGAGAATTTTTGTTATAGTAGCAGAAAGGTGACTAACCCAGATGACAGCCCCTTGTGGGGCTGAGTTCAGTTCTCCTTCAGAGGAGAAGTGGAGGTTGTGCTTGGTGTTTGGAGGACTCTTGCAGTTGAAAGGGAGTAAGTTGATGGTGTGGTCCCAGCATGATGAAGGTGACACTTTGCACTTCATCTTCGTGTCACAACCTCTGATCATCTGCACACAGATGTCAGCATCTGGGCCCTAAGGGACGTGACCTTAGATAGTAGCAGTAAACCAACACTGTGTCAAATCTAGGCACAAAGAGGTGACACTTTCCTTTTTTTTTTTTATTGAGGCACCAGGGATCGAACTCACAACCTCGCACCTGCCAGGGCAGGTGCTTAAGCCACTGAGCCGAACTCCTGGCCCTAGTTTTTTGAGGCAGGGTCGCACCATGCAGCTCAGGCCGGTCTTGCGCTCTCATTGTAACCCAAGCTGGCCTCAAACTCACAACACTCCTCCTACCTCAGCCTCTCGAGTGCTGGGATTAAAGGCGTGCGCCACCACGCTTGACTGACACTTTCCTTTTTAAATGGACAACGCAGGGAATGAAAATCTCAGTGATGGACTGAAGACCAGCTTTTCAGACCTGTTCAAGTTCCAGGTGACCTGGGAAAAAAGAGTGTCCCTGATGAGGAGTTCCAGTGAGCATCGTGTTGCACTGGTGAGTCAGACAGACCTCGAATTAGGAAGAAAGAAAGTCGTGTAATACTTCTTGCTCTTGAATGTTACGGAGCCAATGCAAACCTGCTTTAGTGACTGGAATGAATAGTTTTGAAATCAGTTATGAGGAAAATCTCAAATGTGGGTACCACCTCACAGGGGAGCAGTTGTCCTGAAATCCCAAGCACCCAGCACAGGCACAGAAAAGAACAGTCCCCTCTGTAGTGGGGTGACACAGCACCAAGAGTTGAAAGCTCATTGCAGAGTGTGACTTGTGAGTCACAGGAAGGGAAAATAAAGAAATCTCTTTCATCCTTGAAGACTCACACAGTGTGTTAAGTCATGGAGAAGGTGAAGAATAGGACTTGGATCTTATAACAAAAGTCTAGACTCTCAGGATCTTTGAAACACAGCAGGAGATCGTATTTCTCCCAGGACGTCCTGTCATTTTGAGAGATAGCACAGGCTGGACATGAAGACGGGTTCAAGAGTGGCTGGGAGGAATTTGCAACTGGCAGAGGCAGGCATGTATCTTGGGTGATTAAAAGTTTCTTTCTGACTGAAGGACTCTCCTGACCATTGCATCAGCATCATAGCCAGCAGAGCACATGAGGGAAGGCCGGTGGGACTAGAGTGCTGATCACTGAAGATCACTAAGATGGCAGCAGAATGGATAGAAACAGGTTATCAGTTAACTCAGATGCCTGCGCTGGAGCCTGCACAAAATGGTAGCACAGTACATCAGGGAAAACTGAGCTACTCATCACCTGATGTGTGTTGTTGTGTTAGACCACTGAGGAGCCCTGCATTTATTTGCCTGTCAGAGATAGACACGTTTCAGGCCAGCCCTGAGATAACATTCAAACTCTTGGATGATGAAGTCAGCAGACCCAATCTTCACAAGAGAGGAATCGCCAGAAAAGCAGAGAGGGACAGGCATGGTTACCTCTATCAGAGAAGGCCATGGAGGTGTCTTGGATGTCACAGTCTGGAGCAGCCAGGCCACACTGCTGCTGTGTGTGCACAGACGAACTCATACGCTTTCTTATCAGAGAGGCCTGGGTTAGGTGCTCAGATCCACTGCCCACCCACTCAGGACCCTGGCCAGATGTCTAGGCCTCCATCCAGTTGTGTGGTGTAGGGAAACTGTGAAGAAGAAATGAGGAGACCCTGAAGTTTCTGGTCCCTGGAAGAGGTCACCAAGCAGAAGATCTATCACTGGAATGACTGAGGTATATTAACCTGGTTGGGAAAGGGGGTCCTGGCCCTCCCATACTGAACCACAGCCTCCTTGGGCACTGGCACCACTAAGACTTGGGTGCTCTGTCTATTCAGATGGATTCCCACACGCCAAACTCCCCACGTACAAAATTCCTCTGCATGGAGATTGTCCCAGACACACATTTTGGATCCATGGCCTGGTCATCCAGGAGGTACCCTGCATGTAGTGGGGTTGTTTTGGAAGCTCAGTAGCTCACTACTGCCCATAGGTGTCTGCCAGTTCCCAGCCTCAGGATTTTCTCAAATGTTGCCAGCACGTTCACAGAGCTTTAAACAAGCACTTATTTCCTTAACAATAAAACAACTAGTTGAGAAGTTTTTGAAGACAGTCATTAATCTATGCTCAAAGAAACATACTTCCAACCTGTGATAAAAACAGAAGCCAAGAGTATGCTCATGAAATGCAAGAGAGTAAGAACAAAAAATACATCTCAGGTAGTAACATTCAGAGGTGGATAATTCCCTGCATTGGACGAGGGAGGAGCTGGGCCTGTCTTCATCACAGCAGAGTCTTCCTGGAAGCACAAACTTTAAAAGTACTTACACACTCTGCAGTGTCCCTGGCTCCACACCAGATTCCCATATTGCAGCTGTTCTCAAAAGGCAGGTGGTGTGCTGGGGAGACTGTGTCTCTGCTGCACTCAGTACGAGCTGCGTGACCTTGGTCAAGTTTTTCAACCTCTCAAGGTTTCTACTCCCTCATCTTCATGGTCAGAACAAAAATAGTGTCCACTTCATGGGATTTTTGTGAAGATAAAAAATAGTATAAAACTTTTGGACTCATGCTTAGAGTGAAGTAGTGCTCAATAAATAGTAAATTTCTGGGTCTGGGAATTTAGCTCAGCAGCACAGCACCTGTCTGGCCAAGTGCAAGGTTGTGAGTTTGATAGCCGCTACGGGAAAAAAAAAAAAAAAAGGAAATTTCCTCTTCCTCTCTCCTCCTCCTCTTTCCTTTCTCTTCCTCCTTCCCTCCTCCAGTATCTCTTCTCCTTCTGCTCTTCACCCTTGTCCTGACCTCTTCTTTCTCCTTTGTGACTATCTTTTTCTAGCTCTTACAGTCTGACACATAGTTGACTTGAGTCAATGGATAATTGAAGGTGAGCTTAGTGTGGTTTCAAAAAGGCTGAAGATTAATGCATGAACTGGAAGCACTTGGAGTTTCATGCCACGGGCAACTGTATCTTCCACATTTGTTTGACCCTGCATGACTGGGGCAGGGACAGTTCTGTTACATTTATGTTTGTACTTCATTACCTTTATAAATGTAGTCCTCCTATACATTGGCTTTGTGGAGCTTTGTGGCCCAAGAATTTTCTGATAGGAGGAAGTAAAATTTTTAAGGAGAGAAGAAATTGCAGAGCTTTCAATAATTTTCTTTATCCTGCAGTTCGAAGTATAGATGAGGAATCTCACTTTTGGGTTACCCCACATCAGAACCCTCTTCCTGCCAGTAGGAATCCCCAATCAGATGATGCTTGGAGGGAGACAGGGCTTTGTTTCCAGGCTCAAAACACAGAGACTGGATATTTCTATCCTACCTCTGCAAACTGGGGCATGTGCCAGTTAGGTTCAGCTAACTGGTTACTCCTACAAAGGATTCTGAATCTCCAGGAGGCAAAGCCAAAAGGCAGAGATGGGTTAGGCAGGAAATTGGAGCCCAGTGGTGGTGGCACCCAGTGGCAGTGATATTACTGCTGGCCATGTTGGTGTTAGCACAGCACAGCCCAACAAGCATTTTTTCTGCAGCTTCCAAGGACATGGAGATAAACGTAGGATGGCTCCTGCCTCAAGATGCACCCGTCTCAGAAAAGCAGAGAGGCAGACAGGCAGGGAATTCTGAGATTATGCCTGTGTTGAGAAAGATGCACCAATGATGGTGGCGGGGGGGGGGGTGCCTGAGGATGGGTAGCTGGGGAGACCTCCAGGGGAGCCTGGCGCCTCACCCATGGAGGTGGTGAGAAGCAGCAGAATTGGCAGGGAAGTGTGGGGGATACATGTACTTCCGGGCAGCTGGAAGTAGAAGCTGGAAGTTTGAGGACAGAGTTGATAATATGAGCAAGATCAAGACACGGTGGATCTTATGAATGGGTTGACTGCCTAACTGATCATCCACAAATTTATTTTTAACTTTTAATTTTGAGATAATAGCTGATTCATGTGCAGTGGTAAGAAATAACACAGAGAGAACCTGCTTGCCCCTTATTTAGCTTCCCCAGCAGTAATGTCTTGTGGAACTATAGCACAATATCACAACCAGGATATTGTGGATACAGTCGAGATACAAAACATTTCCCTGGCCACAAGGGTTTTCTGTGTTTTCCTTTTACAGCTGTGCCTTTTTCTCTTCTCCTGGTAACCATCAATCTTTTTTTTTTAATTTCTATTATTTTGTGACTTAAAAATATGATATGAAGAGAGTCATACATTATGTAACCTTTTAGTACTGTCTTTTTCCATGTAGCCTAATTCTTTGGAGACTCACCCAGGGTACTGCACAAGTCAGTAGTTATTCCTTGCTTTTTACTAGGCTGTATTCTGCGGTATAGAGGCATCACAATCTGTTCAACCATTTACCGTTGAAGAGCATATGAGTTGTTTTCAAGTTTTGGATATAGTGATAAAATTCTTCTTTTTTTTCTGGAATTAATGCTCAAGAGTACAATTACTATAGTAGCTTCATGCTTAATTTTTGGAGAGTTTGTCAAATCTTAAGGAATTCTGTACCATTGTACATTCCCATCACCTCCAACATGTGAGTGATTCAGCTCCTCTACATCCTGACCAGCATTTGATATTGTCCCAATTTTTAAATTGTAGCTATTCTGGTGGTTTTGTAGTGACAACTTATTGTGGTTTAATGCACAATTCCCTAGTGATGCTGAACATCTTTTTGTGTGCTTATTTGCCACCTGTATATCCTCTTTGGTAAAATTTTCATGTCTTTTGTCTATTTTCTAATTCATTTTTTCTTTTGTTACCTTAAGAACTCTTTATATTTTCCAGATACTTTATAAATATTTCTCTCACTCTGTAGCTTCTTTTTTATCCTCTTAATATGGGCTTTAATGTAGTTAAAGGTAAATTTTGCTAAAATCCACTTTATCAGTTTTTCCTTTTATGGAGTATGCTCTAATATTAAGCCCAAGGACTCTTTGCTTATACAATCTGTGTCTTTAAAGTGTGAATTTTGTTCTGGAAAATAGTGAAATTACTGTAAGATCCTTCTTTAATTTTTTACTTTAAAAGACTTCATATTATTTTAGGTCCATTTCCCATGCTTTAACATTTTCACCCTTTCAACAGATCCTTCTAATCTCAGTTAGGTTGCATTCTTTATATAAAATTTTGTATATTTTTTATTACATTCCTTATCTGGTCTGTTCTTGCAGGTGTGTTTTGGTTTAGTCCATAGTCCTGCACCTTGTTTTTATAATTAGAGGAATTGAGTGTTGCAATTTTCTATATCCAAAATAAAAGCACAGATTAGTGTGTCCTTAATCAATTCTGCATAAAGTTTTACACACCAATGAAGCCAGCACCTCCATTAAGATAAAGAATATTTCTATCCCTCCCTCCTCCAATTTCTTCATGCCCCTTCACAATCCACCTGCCAACCTCAGACAATGACTGAACTGCTTTTGTCATTATAGATTTAAAATTTGTATTTCTTAGAATTTCACTTAATAGATTCCTTTAAGTATGATTTTATTTGCTCTGAATAATAATTTTGGGGTCAATTTATGTTTTAATATGAGTTACAGTTTCTGTCTAGATGATCCATAAAGCCTTATGTGATCATAGGCAGGACCTTTGGAAGGTGTTAGATGATGGGATGTGATAGCCTACTTGCTGTTAGGAGATAGGGGTTCTGGTCACTGTGGGCTGACCAGAAGTTTATATTTCTTTTCCCAGCTCTTCTTTTGATTCTGTCTGCTTCCTGTCTGCCATCCCATGAGCAGTTCTCTGCCATGCCCCTCTGCCATGCCATCCTGCCTTGGAGACAGTCGAGTACGGACAGAAACCTCTAGAAAATATAAGCCAAAATAAACTTCTCTTCCTTTTAGTTGAGAGTGTTGGACAGTTTGTCCCAATGATTGAGAAAAGTAACTAAGACAATATGCTACCAGCACGTTCATTTTTATTGCTGAGTAGAAGTCCATCATACAGGCACAATACTTTGCTTGTGCATACACTTACTGATGAATATTTGGGTTATTTCCAGTTTGGGGAAATTTTAAGTGAAGTTTCCAATAATATTTGTAGTACATCCTTCTGTGGATGTGTCTTCATTTTTCTTGGGACAATATCTAGGAGATAAATTGTTGGATTGTAAGTGGAAACTGCTTTTAATTAACCTAGCAAACATCATAGTGTAGCCTACTTCACATATGCTCAGAATATTGACATCAGACAATATGCTCAGAATATTTACATCACCCTACATAAAATCATTAGTACAAAGATTATTTTATAACAAAGTGTTGAAGAACTCATGAAATTTATTGAATACTGTATTGAAAGTGACAAGCATAATGGTTGTATATGTATGTATTCCCACCATTTTTACCAACTGAAATTTTTTTTCTTTGGTACTGGGGATTGAACTCACAACCTTGCGCTTGCCAAGCAGGTGCTTATGCCACTGAGCTAAATCCCTAGCCCCCAACTGAAAAATTTAAGTTGAACCACTTTAAAGTCAGAGATTCTCTGTATTCTTCAATGAACAAGGTGAAATCCACAATATCTGTCATGCAAACTAAAATTACTAGACATGCAAAGAAGCAGGAAGTATCAGCTACAATGAAGAGTAAAACTGAAAAAATATGTTGACCAAAACTAACCACAACTGACAGACTTTAGAATTAGGAGAAAAAAATTATATAAAAAAAAACAGTCTTACTAAATTGTATTACGTGTGATCAAAAATTTAATTAGGAAGAATTCATACTCTCGCAAATATATTGTTGCATCTTTTAACAATGTTTCAGTCAATAATGGGCCACATATATATGCTGTTGGTCCCATAAACTTATGCTACCTAGTGACATAGTTGTCTTAGTTTGTAAAAGTATGCTATGGAAGTTCACACAATGAGAAAATTTCTTAATGACACAACTAGCAGAATATAGCCCTGACATTAAGTGACATGTAAGATATATAATAAAATAATCATGGGTAAAAATATAATATACATATATATCTAAAAAATGAAACTAGTTCTAGAGGTAAAAAAAAGAATATAATATATGAGATGATAAACTAACTGGAAGGGGTCTGACAGTGAAGAGCAAAGGATTAGTGAACTTGAAGGCATAGCAATAAAAACAACCCATAGTGGTAAAAAGTACTGATAAAAATGAAAAGAAATTAATGACCTGATGATTTCAGTCAGCTTAAATATATTAGTAATTATGATTTCTGCAGGAGAGACAGAAGAAAAACTATGAAAATAGAATCACCAACTTGAAACAGAAAAAAGGAAGAAGAAGAAAAAGAAGAAGAGGAAGAGGAAGAAGAAAAAGAAGAAGAAGAAGAAGAAGAAGAAGAAGAAGAAGAAGAAGAAGAGGAAGAAGAAGAAGAAGAAGAAGAAAATCATGTCAGGAAACATAGTGACTATATTGCTCAAAATTAATAATAAAGAAGAAATTTTAACAGCAACCAAAATTCTTTACCTCTGAGAATATCTTTAAAAAAATAGAAGCAAAAACAAAGGTATTTTTAAGATAAAAAAAGAGGCAAGAAGTAATTACTATCAGATCTGAACTTTAAGAAATATTAAAGGGAGTCCTTCAGTCAGAAGGAACGTGGCACCACACGAATGGCAGACTGAAAGTTAAACATCTTTATAATCACACAGAATATAAATGCATGAAATTACAATTAAAATCCCCAGAGACTGTGAAGTTTGTACAAAGAGCAATACGGAACCATATCCTGTCAAAGAAATACGGAACCATATCCTGTCAAAAGAAATATGTTTTAAATATTAAAACATAAAGATAGATTTTTTAAAGTTAGAAAAATAAACTGCTAACACTAATAAAAAGGAAGCAGAAAACTGTTGTAAAATAAATCTATTAATAATAATTAAACTTGGCAAGCGTGAGATTGTGAGTTCAATCCCCAGTTCCACAATAAATAAATAAATAAATAAGTAAATAACAAATAAATAAAATAAGACTGTAGTGATGATATTAATAGCACAGCAGATTTAAAAATAATGGATTTACCAAGGATAAAGAGGGTCATTTCATAAAAGAACATAACAATTCTATGTTTTATGCCCCTAATAATAGAATGTGTATGTATATATACATATATATATGTATATGTGAGATAAATCTTCAAGAAAAACTGACAAGTCTATAACGCTTGAGAATGAGTAGATAGGAAATTAGCAAGAGTGTAGAAGATGTGAAAAACAAAAACTTGACTCAATTGACATTCATAACATATTTCATAAAAAATGCAGCAGAATAAGCATTCTGAAATATGGAATATTTATCAAGATAGATTATATTCTAAACCCAGAATAATTCTCAATTTGTCTAAACTCAAATAACTATATTCACTAAGGACACTGGATGTATAGTTTAAAACTCCCCCAAAGAAAAATCTAGGCACAAATGACTTCCCTGCTGAATTCTATAAAACACTGAAGGAAGAAACAGCATTAAAATTGTATTAAAAACTCTTCTAGAAAATTGAAAAGGAAGAAACCTCTCTAACTCATTCTATAAAGCCAGTATTACCTTGAGATCAAAACTAAACAAAAGCCATTATAAAAAAATTAAGGAATATAACAGAAAAAGCAAATAAAATATTTCAGAACAGAGCAACATTTTTCCACTAGCATAAATACAAAAATTCAATATAAAATGGTAACAAATTCATTAAAAATATTTTCAAAAATATTAATACATCCTTTCCAAACAGGGTTTATCCTGGGAAGGTAAGTTAGTTTAACACGTCACAGCTGATAAATGTAATTCATCACATTAATATGGTAAAAACAATCATTTCTAAAATCATATGATTATGTTAACAGAGTTCAGAGAACTAGAAAAAAGTTCTAAAACTCATGAATAAGCATAAAGGACCCTGAATAATCAAACCAATCCTGAGCAAAAAGGCAAAGTTGGACGCATCATAATACCTGATTTCAAGACATATTACAGGGTCATAGTAGCAAAAACAACACAGTATTGTAATAAAAACAGACATACAGATCCATGTAACAAAATAGAGTATTCAAAAATAAACTCATACATCTTCAGACAACTTATTTTTGGGCCAGGGACATAGCTCAGTGGCACAGTGCCTGCTTGGCAAGTGTGAGGTATTGAGTTTAATTTTTTGGTTAAAAAAAAAAAGACAACTTATTTTTAATAAAGTGCTAAAAATACACATTGGAGAAAGGATGCCACTTCAACAAATGATGCAGGGAAAACTGGATATCCAGATGTAGAAAACTGAAACTAGATTCCTATCTCTCACCTTGTACAAAATTCAACTCAAAACGGATCAAATGTCTTACAGTAAGACCTGTAATTGTGCAACTACTAGAGGAAAACGTAAGGAAAGCACTTCGAAATACTGGTGAAAACAAGTTTCCTAAGTAAGACTCTAAAGTATAGGAAACACAAAGAAAAATTGACAAATGAAAGTATATTAAATTAAAAAGCTTCCAAACAGCAAAGGAAACAACCAACAAAGTGAAGAGAAAACCTATAGAATGGATAAAATCTTTGTCAGTTATTCATTTGACAGAGGGTTATTATCTAGAATATGTAAAGAATTTAAAAAGTTACAACACAAAATCAAATAATCAAATTAATAAATGGGCAAATAATCAGAAAGACGCTTCTCAAAAGAAGTAACAAATGGCCAATAAATGATTGAAAAAAGCTCAACATCTTCAGCATCACAGAAATTTAAATAAAAAATACAATGAGATTCTACATCACCCCAATTAAAAGGGCACAATACATAGATAGATAGATAGATAGATAGATAGATAGATAGATGCTGGCAGGATGAGAAGAAAAAAGAACTTCTATATATTGTTGGTGGAAATATAGAATAATACACCACTATGGAAATCAGTATTGAGGTTCCTGAAAAAAACTAAAAATACAACTACCATGTGATCTTGCTGTCTTACTTTTGGCTATATATCCAAAGGAAATGAAGTCAGTATACAAAAGAGATACCTGCATGCACATATTTATTGTGGCACTATCCATAATAGTTAAGATATGGAATCAGCCTAGGTGCCTGTCAATAGTTGGATAAAGAAAATATGCCTTATCATTTGCAGGAAAATGGATGGAACTGTAGGATATCGCATTAAGCAAAAATAAATCAGTTACTGAAAGAGAAGTATTATGTATTTTCTCTCATATACAGAAACCAAAAAAAAAAGTTAACCTGAATCTAAAGGTAGAAGGGGGACTATTAGAGGCTGAGAAGGACCTGGGAGGAGGAGGGAGAACTAGAATAAGGGTGACTATTACTTATCATTTATTAATTCACTTGGTTCTGTTACATTGACATTTACATAATCTAATAGCAACTGTGATTTTCTTTTTTTTCAATGTTTTAATCTATTGGTTCTTTTTCTTACTTTGTTTTGTTGATAGAACTTCTAGAAAAATTTTGAATAATGCTTATAGTAGTATGCATCTCCACCTTATTTCTGAAATTTTGATGTTACACCTTTGAGTATCTTTTTTGTTGAAAATTTTGTTGAAGGTGATGTCTGTTTATAGCTTGCAAATCTTTGTATTTAAAAAATTACCAATAAATATTGAATAAGAAAATAAGAAAGACTGATGAATATTATTAATTCACTATATATATATATATATATATATATATATATATATATATGCAGAAAAACATTTGACAAAATCCAAAATCTGCTCAGGATAGCATACAACAAACTAGCAGTTTTCTAAAATTAAACTTTCTCAAGTTGCCAAAAGACATCTATATTACTCAGCTTTCTTGTTGTTGGGACACAATACTTGATACCCACAATTTAAAGGAGGAGAGATTTAGTACGGCTTACAGACTCTGTGAACACAGTCCATAGTTGGCTGGTTTGAAGGTCAACCAGGGAGAAAGGACATCCAGAGCAAAGATGCTTAGTTTACAGCAGCACAGAAATAGAGTAGGGTAATAGCACCAGAGAGGAAGGTGCAGGGGACTAGATACAGGCACCAAGTTCATGTCTCTGTGACCCACCAAGACCCACCCAGAAGTGTGCCCCATCAACCCTCCAGACAGGACCCAAAGTCAATCAAACTGACACTTCACCCTCACCGCCACATTTATGAAAAATTTAAAGAAAATCTCTTACTTAGCTAATGACAAAAGACAGAATACTTATGACACTAAGATTAGGAGCAAAATACAGAAATTGTCTCTCACTGCTTCTAGTGTCTAAGCCAATATAATCAGGCCAGAAAAGAAATGAAAGACATCCAGATTGGTAAGGAAGATGGAGAGTGATTCTTATTTGCAGAGAGCATGATCCATTATGTAGAAAACCTCAGTAAATCTACAAAAGAGAACAGAACTAATAAGCAAGTGCAGTAATGTTACAGGCTAGAAGATTTATATGTGAGAGTCAGTTGTGCTTCTGTGTATGAGCAACCAATAATCCAAAGTAGAAACTGCTTAAAAAGATTTCCAAGAGCATCAATATATATTAGTTATGGTTGAATCTTACAAAGATGTGCAAGATTTGTCTGCTAAAACTACTAAACCCTTTTGAAAGAAATTAACTACTAAATAAATAGAGACACATACTTTTTCACAAATTAAGACTCAATACTCTTAAGATGTTAATTCTTTCTAAAGTGCCCTGTCAATTCAGCGCAATCTCTGTGGAAATTTAACTGAGTGTTCTTTTGGGAGAAATTGACAAGCTGATTTTCAAATTTATATGGAAAACAATCTAGAATAGTTTAACTTTTATAAAGAAGAATGAAGAGTGATACTATGTCATTTCAATACTTATTAGAAAGGCATGGTAGTCAAAAAAGTATAGTATTGAATCAGAATAGACAACTGGATCAATGGAACACAATAAAGAGCTGAGAAAAAGGCCAGATAGATAAACTTTTTACAAAGATACAAAGGAAATTGAGTGGGAAAATGATAGTCTCTTCAAAAAATGGTACTGGAAGATTAGAATAAATACATGAATTTGATCAATACCTGAAGGCAAAATATACAAAAAGTAACTCAAAATGGATTAAAAATCTAAATGTAAAACCTAAAAAATAAAACTCACAGAAGAAAATACTGATGAAAATCTTTGGGATCATGGATCAGGCAAGGATCTTTAATACACCAAAAGCACAGTCTATAAAACAAAAATTAATGATTTTGAGCTTTATCAAAGTTAAAAGCGTGAAAGGCATTTAAGAGAATAAAAAGGCAAGACACATACTGGGACAAAATAAAGCATATATCTGATAAGGAGCGTGCATCCAGAATGTGGAAGGAGCTCTCTGGGAAAAGCAAACCGTTAAAAATAGCCAAAGATTTGAATAGATATTTCAGCAAAGGAGATATATAGATAACAAATATGCGTATGAAAAGATACTCAACATCATCAGTCATTTGAGATCTGCAAATTAAAACCTCAATGAGTATTATTTCAAAACTAAAATTATGAAGCCTGATCAGATCAAATGTTGGTAAGGATTTGAAAGAATCTCATACACTACTAGCAGGAATCGAAAAAAGACACAACTTTGGAAAACATTTTGACAACTTCTCAAAAAGCTAAATACATATCTACCATACAACCCTGAATTCTACTCCAAAATATTTACCCAAAAGAAAAGAAAGCAGGTACTCCCACAAAAAAGTTCATAGCAGGTTGTTTCCTTGTTTTTTTTTTTTTTTTTTGGCCATAGTACCAAACCAGAAGCAACTCAAACATCCATCAACAGTAAATAAACAAGTGGTAGTATATCTGTCTGATGAAATACTACTCAGCAACAAAAAGGAACGAACTATTGCCACATATTAAAAACATAGAAAAATCTTAAAATAATTATGCCAGAAATCTAAATAAAAAGAGAACATAAAAACTGAATATGTTCTTTAGCAATCAAAACTGAAACCACAGCTATCAAACACTAAGCTTGGACACAGATCAGTGAAGACCACATTGATGGCAGAAAATAGTGATTTGAATATCAAATCAGGGGATTTACTTTTATTTTTAGTACTGTTGATATAAATAGCTTAGAGAAATGATTTTTTGGGGTGGGTACCAGGAATCAAACTCACAACCTTGTGCTTGCCAGGAAGGCACTTACGCTGCTGAGCTACATACCCAGCTACTTTAATTTTTTAAGATTAATAAAAGGTGGCAAAATATTTTTAACAGATAGAATCTCCCCAATTATTAACTTATGCAATCAGAAGTTTTCCTCTTCCCAAATCATCTGCAGACAATGCATTCTGGTTTTTTTTTGTTGTTGTTGTTGCTTTGTTTTTTTTTTTGGCACCAGGGATTGAACTCACAACCTCGTGCCTGTCAGATAGGTGCTTAAGTCACTGAGCCAAACTCCCAGCCCTGGTTTTTGAGGCAGGCTTGCACTGTGTAGCTCAGACCAGCCTTGTGCTTGTGTTGTAGCCCAAGCCGGCCTCGAACTCACAACGCTCCTCCTACCTCAGCCTCCTGAGTGCTGGGATTAAAGGCGTGCGCCACCACGCCTGACTTGCATTCTGTTTTTATGATGGACAATTTCAAATAAAAGAATATAGTGAAGAGTATAATAAACACTGATTTTTTTACTACCTAGTTCAACTATTTTCGAAACACTTCCAATCCTGATTTATCTATATATTTCCATCTATTTCCCTTGCCTCAACCCCAGTACCAAGCCATTTCATCTGGAAACATTGTACTTCTGCAAGAAAAGGTCCCAGCCCCCAGTCCCTCCACCCCCGCTCTCGTACCAGGGATTGAACTCACAGCTATAATTGTGCTAGTCTACTTTGTGTCACTGCAATACTAGTAAATACCTGAGACAGTTCACTTACAAGAAGGAAAGGTTTGACTCACAGTCATGGAGGTTCCAGTCTATGACGGACTGATCTCATTGCTTGGGGCCTGCAGAGAGGCAGCACCTAATGGCAAGAGCAGGTGGTAGAGCACCACTACTCACCTCATCATGAGTCAGCAAAAACGGAAAGAAAAAAGGACCTAGGTTCCTTTTGAACCTTTTGAAGGTTGTCTCCAATGACCTAAGGGCCTCTCTCTAAGTTGCACCTCCTACAGGTTCCTCTACCTCCCTATAGCACCTGCCTGGGGACCAAGCTTTCGCACACTAATCTGGGGGACAGTTTTCCAAACACCAGTACCAAGATAGAGTTGTGAAACTTTTCCAGGACTCCACCGAACTGCTTCATGCTCAGTCCTCTGATCAAAACATGGCCCCTCCTACCTGGCTCCTAACGTCATAGATGACTTTCATCTGTTCTTGTATTCTGTTATGACTAGTGCCTTCCATTCAACATTGACATGAGATTCACCTATGCTGTGTGTAGCAGCATTTTGTTTCTTTTGTTAAACATTTTTATATGTTACTCCATTGTATGAATACGCTGCACTTTACTTCTTTCCTTGTACTAATAATGCTATTTGGGTTGTTTCCAATTTGGGGCTATTAAGAACAGTAATACTATCTTTGGTTAGTTATGTGTGTTGTAGCTATCTTCTCCCAGACAGTGCTTTGCTGTTTCACTCTCTTAATGTGTTCTTTGATGAACAGGAGTTATTAATTTTAATGAAGTTCAATATATTAATCTTTTTCCTTATGGTATTTTGTGTTGTGTTTAAGAAGGGCTTGCACTCCCAGAGAAAGAAGTTTTTCCCTTTTGTATTCTAGGAAATTTCAGTTGTTGCTGTGTTCTCTTTCATGTTTCTTTATATTTTATTTCTTCAATTTCATTGTGTATAATTGGGTTATTCTGGGTTTTTATATCTTCTTTGTTCAGTTTTGTTAATTCATATATATCTAGGAATCTATTCCCAAGTCTCAAATTTATTGGAGTATATGTTCTTAAAGTAGTTACTAATAATTTGGCTTTCAGTGGTGTCCATTTTGGTTTCCCTTTTGCATTTTTAATTGCATGGATATGGGTCTTTTCTTGCATTTTTTTTGGGAAGATTGGCAAGGGTTTGTCTATTTTATTTATTCTTTTAAAGAACCAGCTCTTTATTCATTGTTCCTTGGATTGGTTTTTTAATCTGATTTTCATTAATTTCTGCTCTGATTCTTATAATTTTCTTTCTAGCACTACATTTGAATTTGAATTGTTCTTGCTTTTCTAAGACCTTGAGGTGCATCATTAGGTCATTTGGATCTCTCTGCTTTTGTGATGTGGGCATTCACAGGTATAAACTTCCCTCTTAGGACAACTTTCATCGTATCTCATAGATTCTGGTATTTTGTCCTGGAATTATTGTTTGAATCTAGAAAGTTTAATTTCTTCTTTCATTTTTTTCTGCAATTCATGGATTATTCAAGAGAGTATTGTTTAATTTTTATGTGTTCGCATAATTTCTGTGGGGGTTTTTTGCCTTTGATTTTTAGTTTCATTGCACTACGATCTGATCATATGGGTGGTATAATTTTGATTCTTTTACATTTACATAAGCATACCTTATGGCCTGACATGTGTTCTCTTTTGGAGAAAGTTCTATGTGCTACTGTGAAGAAAATGTATTCTGCTGTTGCTGGCGAGACCACTCTGTAGATACTACTAATCCATTTGTTTGAAGGTTTTGTTCAACTCTGATATTTCTTTGTTGATTTTTTTGTCTATTGATCTGTTTGTGACAGTGATGTATTGAAGTCCCCCATTATAATTTTGTTGATATTTATCTGACTTTTTATGTCCAGTAGAGTTTTTTATGAAGGTGGGCATGGTGGTATTCAGTGCACCTATTTGTAATTGTTATCTCTTCCTGTTCAATTGTTCCTTTAACCAATATGTACTAACCTTCTTTGCCTCTTCCAATTAATTTTGACTTGAGTTCACTTTGAAACTATAATAGCTACACCCGTTTGTTTTTGGGTTCTCACTGCATGGAATATTATTTTTTATGTATTTATTTATGTATTTATTTATTTATTTTTGTCTGTGGATTTATTTTTAGATTAAATTTGTTTCTTGTATATGGTATTTGTTGGGTTTTGTTTGTTGGTAGATTCTGTCCATTCCTGTTTTTTAACTGGGGGATTGAGAACATTCACATGAAGAGCTACTTCTGAAAGGTATTGACTCATTGCTGTCATGCATTATTTTTCTGTTCCTGACTTTATGCCCCATTCTATTTAACTATTTGCTCCACTTTTGGCAGTGTTGGTTTTATTGTCTCTTTCTAGGATAACTTTCAGAATTTTTTGGAGTGCTGGTTTTGTCACAAATTTCTTAAGCTGCTCTTTGTCATGGAAACAGCTTATTCATCTATTTTGAAAGACAGTTTCACAGAATCTGTAAGTCTGAGTTGCAAGTTGTTTTGCTTTAGAGTTTGAAACTGGCCTTTAAGGTTTGTGTTGAGAAACTGTTGTCATTCTAACGAGTTTTTCTTTATAAGTATTTATTGCTTTTCTTTAATAACTCTTAAGATTTTGTCTCTGTGTTGGATTTCTGGAATTTTTTTCTGTGATGTTTTGTGGAGAAGTTACTTTTTGATCATGGGTATTTTTGGTTCTCCATGTCTCACTTATCTGTACGTTTAATTCTTTCTGTATATTCAAAAAGTTTTCTGCTATTCTTTCAGTAAACAGGTTTTTTTTTAATGTCATTTGTACTGTCTGTTTTTTCACTAAGTTCAATTAAGCTTAGATTAGTCTTGTGTCATCTAGCAGCTGTTGGATCCATTTTTTCAAATTTTCGATGTATCTCTGAATAATTGATCTCAACTGCAGGCCTATCTTGTAGTTCTGGCATTCTGGTCTCACACTGGTTTCTTCTGCTTCCCATGCTTTCAACAAAATGTTTTATTTCTTGGATTTCTGTTTAGTACCTTTTTTTTTTTTTTTTTTTTTTTTTTTTTTTTTTTTTTTTTTTTTTTTTTTTTTTTTTTTTTTTTTTTTTTTTTTTTTTTTTTTTTTTTTTTTTTTTTTTTTTTTTTTTTGCGGCACCGGGGATTGAACTCACAACCTCGCGCCTGCCAGGGCAGGTGCTTAAGGCACTGAGCCAAACTCCTGGCCCTGGTTTTTCGAGGCAGGGTCACACTATGTAGCTCAGGCCATAGTACCTTTTCATGGACTCCAATTTTTTGTTAAATTGGTCATCCATGTGTTACATAGTTTTGTTTAGCCCAGCAAGCTTTTTATGAGTGTATTCTGTAAACTCACTAGTTGTTTTGTTTATTAAGTCTATTATCTGTTTAGTTGTATCTTCTTTGAACTTGCCAAACACTCTATTGATCTGTTGTTTTTGTGTCCTCTGTTATCCTTTTGAATAATTTGGCTGTGTGGCTTTTGATTTCCTCTGCCTTGAGCAACTATAGATCATCCCTGGGGGAACTGGGAGTTTTTGGAAGCATTTTGTTTCCTTGTCTTCTCATGTTTCTATAATTTTGTTTTGTGCTGAGGTTTGCAGGCACTTATAGTGCAAAGACTCTGTTGCTGTTTTGGAGATCTCTCTGGTTAGTACCTGCTTTTCAGTGATCCACTCTGGGCATGCGTAATTATAGGCCTTTGCCTTTCCCAAGATCAGACTACCTCTATTAATTTGGGTGAAAAAGATGCAGTGTAAATTGGCCCAGTACTCAATTCTCCAGGAATGGACTGCATTATTGTTAATGACATAAAGGCACTCCAGATATTGGTCTGCTGATAAACCCTATTAATACCAGAAACTATGCTACTTTGGCAATAACAACTAAATCCACAACAATAATAGTGTCAAAGAGAAAATGAATGCTGACATACCCTAAGAACTAACTTAACCATAGAAAAGAGATCTATAATTATAGTATAAGACAATGCAAATATTGACAGTAAAATCTACTAAACACAACAACTATACCTGCACTAACAATAGAAAAGAATTTAATACTAATAGCATACAGTTAACTATCTGAAGATTAATAAAGCTTAATGGTTACACTAGTAAAATAGAGGGGGTGGGAAATGGGAGAATGAAAGAAGAAAAACTTGGAAAATTAAGCAATGAAAGATGAGGAGGAGAGAAAAGTGAAATAAAAGATCCTATCAGTAAGTAAAAGGAAAGTAATAGAATTAATAAAGGCAACAGAAGAGAACAATCAAGAAAAAGAAGAGAAAAGAAAAATAGGAAAACAAAACAAAAAATAAGAATAAAAAAGAAAAAATTGAAATGAAAAAAGAAAGAGAAAAGGGAAAAATGAATCCTCCTGCAAACCCCAAAAATCAGTGAAGAAGAAGGAGAAAAAAGAAAAAAGAGTTCCAGGTCTTTTCTCTGTATTTTTGAATGAATGGTTTCTTTCCAGGATCCACAGTTTTGAAACCCAGCAAGTCAAGGTTTTCTCTGCCTAGCTTTACAGCCTGTGGGTTTTTTGGCTTTCCCCTGCTCCAGCGCTCCCTCTGTCTCTTCACCACAGGTTGTAGCAACTGTCCAAGCCAATGCATGTCTTTGCTCAGTTGGTAGATGAGGCAGTTGGACCTCTGATCTCAGCTGGATGTAGACAGCCGTGCTAGTGTTCGAGCAGACCACTGAATTTAGTGCTGGAAATTTTGGACCCAGTTGCTTCTAAAAGCCACACATGCTGGACCTGGCTTCTCACCACAGAAGGCTCTGTTTCTTTCTCAGCCCGAGTTTAAACTTCTTAGAAGGCCTGTGTCTAACCCACATTCTTTCCATGACTGTCTCCCATGGCTGTGTCTCATCCAGGCATTATGGGAGGATAACACAGGGTTCTGGGAACCTTGAAGTTAAATCATCTTTTAGTTGTTCTGAGGTTCAGTGTCAAATAATCAGCCTGTTCCTAAAATGGTACCTAATTATATATTTTTTGTAATTTTATCTTAAAGAGAATAAAACCAAGCAAAATAAAACAAAATAAAGCCAATCAAAACAAGACAGTATAAGTGATACAAGTCTTCAAAACAAGATAATAGGAAATCAACCATGGTTACCATAATCCCTCTTGTTGTCTTCAAAATAGCTGCCTGTAACTTTAGACATAGAAAAATCAAACCAAACAGAACAGAATAGAACTAATAAAAACAAAACAATGAACACAACAAAGGACTTCAAAACAAGATAATAGTAAATCCAAAATGTTTACCATAATATATCTTGTTATCTTTGAAATAGTTGCCCATGTCATTGGATATAATAAAATCAAACAAGACAAAACAGAAAAAAAAAAAAACCCAACCAAACAAAGCAATGGAAACAATACAGGACTTCATAACAAGATAACAGGGAATTAACAGTGGCTACCACCTTCAGAAGGAGATCCCCCATAGATGCTATATTGCATATTATTATCCTCTGAACAGATGATTAAACTATCGGCTTTAGACCTGCAAAGTCAGTGAAACACTAAACATGACAAGCATTAAGTTATATTTTACCTCAATAGCTGTCATTGCAGCCTGTGTTTCTCTGGATCAGCTGGTTGCTTACCCGGGGCAGGGAGGGGGAAGACATTGGCTTTTCTTGTCTCCCTATGCATGTGCCAGAAGGGGCTGGCATCTGGTTCTGGCCACAGTGGCCTGCACATGGCGCTGATTTGCAGGGAGGGCTTGGCTTCTTGTTGGCTTCTTGTTCTCCTCTCCCACAGTCTGTGAATGGCACCGACTCATGGGACCGGTGTCTAGTTCTCCCCACAATGGCACACACATGGCATCAACTCACCAGTGGTTCCTGATTAAACACTCTGCCAATATGGTAGGAGCTCCACCGGCTTCCTTCTCTAACAGTTGCTTGCCATGCAGAAGGACTCAATTTTAGAGTAAAACCCCATGCTGTTTTTGTAGTTTACAACAGTTATCAACTTTAATGGGGCTAGCACTGCTGGCCTGGTTTGTTGCTTCTCCCTGGAGCCCCTGACCCTGGGATTTTACCTTGTGTCTGTAGGCAGGTTCTTCTCCCTAGGAGCTGGGATGAGCTTGCAGACTGCTTTGTTCTCTTCTCTACACTGCGGTCTGCTTTTCCAACTTCTCTATAATTTCTAATTTTCCTGTTGGTTCCCTCCCAATGCTTGAATATCTCCTTCTCCCCTTCGCCTTCACCAAATTGTTATTTTCCAGGTGTCTGGAGTGGCTGCACTTTCCTGCTGACTGCTACTCTGCCATTTTGGTTCTAGATGATCCTATTTCTTAGTTTTAGATTTTTGATGAACCTCCACACTGATTCCAGTAGTGGCTGTACTAATTTACATTTTCACCAACAATGTACAAGAGTTTCTTTTACCCTTTTTCATTGCTGTATTTATTATTTTTTTGATAATAGCCATCTTAACTAAGGTGAGATAGAATCTCATTGTAGTTTTGATTTACTTTTCCTAGGTGGCTAAAGATGTGGGTATTTTTTTCATATATTTATTGGCCATTTGTACTTCTTATTTTGAGAAGTGCCTATTCAGATCATTTGTCCCTTTGTTGATTGGATTACACATTCTTCCTTTAATTGTTAAATTTTTTAGTTCTTTTTATAAGGAAAGAATATGATTTTTGACAGTAGCCTAAGTGTTCTTGGAGACGCTTTAGGCATTGCACATCTGGTGGGCAAGTAAAAGATATTTGACACCCATCTGCCATTTGGAACAATGAGCTTTTATCTATGTATGTACTTCAGCTTTATACTTTTGCAATTTTTTAATTCTATGGATAACATCTGTTGAATACTTTCTTCTCTTGCACTCAAAGATCTGTTCTCTCTACTCGTCTGCCTTTCCCCAGCTGTGGGAAGCTGATATTCTTGAACAGTTCCTTGTCTGCTTTGCTCTTGGAGGTTTCAAACAATGGGAAGCACTGACTAGAGATGGAAGGAGGAACAAGACATCAGTCAAGGTATTTATTTCTTGGTCCCCTCCTTGCTGGGCTGTGGTTTGCAATGGCCTTGTTTTTCCATGTACAACCATAGCTCCTGTTGGTGACTCTCTCTTCTATTTACCATTTACTTTTTCTAGTTTCTATTTCCTCCTCTGGGGCCTTTGGGCCTAGAGATGGTAGCAGTTTCCCCTTTCCAGAGTTACTCACCTGGGGTTTCGCCATAGGCTGTTCTCTGAGTTGTGCTCATGCCTCTGGAAATAGTTTCTTTATTATCAACTCTCCCCAGTCTATTGTTTGAATGTGTGATGGCTGTTTCCTCACAGGAAACTCATACTTGCACTGAATGTTTGTATTCCTACAAATTTGGATGTTGAACTCTTGCTCCCCAGTGTGGTAGTTTTAGGAGATGGGTCTTCTGAGAGGTGATTAGGTCAAGTGGAGCGCTCATGAATGGGATTAGTACCCTTATAATGAAGAAGGAGCTCTCTCCCAGAGAGCTCCTTCATTCTTTCCCATACACGAAGAGTCAGTAGTCAGCAGCATAGAAGAGAATATCACCAAAAACTATAAGAAATATTTAAATTTCTATTTCTTGTAAGCCACCAGTGTGTGTGTGTGTGTGTGCACTACTTTGCTATAGCAGCTCCAGATGACTAAGATATGTGTCATGCTCTTATTGCTGAGTGTGACTTTCAAGTCCCCATGCTACCTGTGGTGAATTGATAACTGGTGGTCAACTTGTAATACCAGCTGAACTGAATCAGTGTGGTACTGAGCATGGATGGCCCACCTGAATTTTGTTGCCAAGACAAAAAAGAGAACTAGAGAGGATGAATTTAGTGTTGTGGGTTCTTCTGTTGCCATTGGCTCTCCTGGAAGAGCTTGTTGAGCTTCTTTCCTGATATGAACTCTGTTGTTTCAATTGTCAGAGGAGTTTGGGATCTTGCTGTCACTGAGAATGGCTGTGGCTCACTTTGGGGGAGCTCTGGTCCTTACTTATCTGCTTCCTGGCTCTGGAGGGAAGATAATGTGCTGTTCAATCTCTTGGAGAAGCTTGTCGCTCAGGCTTTCAGATATGAACTCTTCGGTTCTCAACTGAGCTCAGGACCTTGTTGTTGCTGAGGATGGTTGCGGTACTTTTTGGGGAAGCCCTGGTTCTTACTTTGTGCATCGCTTCCTGGCTCCAATGCAGAACCCCCATCCTACTGGCACAGATCCTTCATTCTGCTGGCATAGACTTTCCAGATTCCACCATTGACATTTGGGCCTTTCCAGTGCAGCTCCATGAAACAGACTTGCGTGAGTCATTGTTATGGGCTCTAGGCTTCCAGCTGGACTTATAGGGGGCATTGTCATGGGCATCTAGGTCTTCAGCTGGACTCATGCCAGACATTGCTGTGGGATCCAGGCCTTCAACTGGATTCCATGGGTCTTAGTGTGAGGCCAGAATTCCTGCACTCTTTCTTTTGTATTTGACTTTTGGGGGTGACTATTACAAAATAATATTATAAATTATTGTGTCCTGTGTGTAATTGTTTTCCTTGCAATCCCTAACTACAACACTACCTCACATTTCTGACCCGTATATTTTGTTCTCTGTCTCCACAGGCCCCTTGTAATTATTAATTGTGACGTGTCAGGTGACTCTAGTAAGAACAGCCTAGCACATTAGTAATTTCTGGGTGTATCTGTGGATGATTGACATGTAGATCAGCAAACTGAGAGTGAGAGAAGACACACCCTAGATGTGGGTGGCAGCAACCAATAGTCTTGTAGCTTGAACAAAATAAAAAGGAAAAGAACAAAGAAGAGATTGTTTTTTTAGAGGGAAGAGCTCCAGTCTTTTTCATTACCTTTGGACATTGATCTCTAGTTTTTTCAGCCTTCCTGCACATAATCTTCTGTCTTCCAATGAAAATTCACAATGGTAACTTTTCAGTGCAATTTCAAGCTTTTGACATTCAACTGCTACTGGATCCTCCAGCTCTCCAGTGCACAGGTGGACATTTTGGGTTCTTATCCCTCTTATCCTGCACACAGCCATTGTGACTCTTCTGCCTCTGAACGTGTCAGTCTACCTAGTAATTTCCTGTATATATGTATATATTTTATGTTAAATTCATTCCTTGAAAGGACCCCAACCAAGACAGAGTTTGATACTAGAGAATTGGGATCATTGCTGTGACTCTACGTGATCATGGAGTTCAGAAGCTTTTGGGACTGACTCAAAAGAAAACTTTTAAAAGGGTTGGAGACTCTGACTAGAGAAGACCTAGAATGCTGTAACTCAACTTCACAGGGAGATTCTGGTCAGAGCTCAGAAGACCAGAATGCTGATTGAAATTCACATAGTAAAGGCCAGTTCAGTTGAGAACAAGAACTCCATTGGTAATTGGACAAGAGGCCATGCATGGTTTCCTCTGGCAGAAAATTTGTTTAGAAGTTCTTCTATGTACTGAGGCTTTGAAAGAAACCAAAGTAAAAGCAGTGGACTAATTAATCTGGTGGAAGAAATTTCAAAGTAACCCAATGATTAGACTGTATTATAAGTGCTACTGGCTGTCTTTAGCCAGATCTGCAATGAAGATCAGGAATGCATATTAGAGCCAAAATATGTTAAAAGTTTGAAGTTTCAACAGAAATGAAGCATGTACAAAGTTGGGTTCATGAAGAGCATCTTTACTGAAAAAAATAGCATTAAAAAGAAACCAATGAGCCAGATGTGGTGGCACATGCCTCTAATCCCAGCACTCGGGAGGTTGAGGTAGGTGGAACGTTGTGAGTTCAAGGCCGGCTTGGGCTACAATGTGAGGAAGGCTGGCCTGAACTACATAGTGTGACCCTGCATGAAAAAAATAGGGCCGGGAGTTTGGCTCAGTGGCTTAAGTGCCTGCCTGGCAGGTGTGAGGCTGTGAGTTCCATCCCTGGTACTAAAAAAAAAAAAAAAAGAATAAAAAAGAAACCAGTTATTCTGCATCAGGACAATAGAAAAGTTAGCTTGAAGGCATCTCAAGAATAATCAGGAGCCCACCTTTCCAGGCTCAAGGGTGCAAAATGTAAAGCATTCATTTGAGAAGAGATACCTTCAGCTCTCTGCTTGAGAAGAGATGCTTAGGGAGTTGGTATTCATTGAATAGTGTTCAGTAGTCCAGATAACTATGGACCTCTGTAGCCACAATCCAAGGGGGCCTGACTACTATTCAAGCTGGCAGCAGACCTTGCCATCATCCACATGATGCTAGTATTATAGGCATGCAGAATGCAAGAATTATGGGATCATAGAAGCTTCCATCCACATTTCAGAAGGGAGGCCAACCAGTGAACCTCTGGGATGGCAGTGTATGAAGCTGTGAGAGTGAAAATGAAAGTGCAGTGAAGGCCCCTGGAATTTGGGGATGCCAAAAACATGGGAGGTCTGCTGGGGAAAGCTTCAGTCAGTGAGTGGAGCCACCACAATAGACAAACCATGAAAGCTACAACTAGCAATGCTGTAGGGACAGGGCTTCCCAAACTTTTTGGAGTCCACATCTTGCCATCACTTGTTTTGGGTACTGAACATGGAGCTATAGAACTTCATTTCGCCCTGCTGGGTTTTGGTCTTTTTTTGGTCCTATTCCTTTCTATCTCCCCATTTCTCCCTTTTAGATGGGAATATTTACCCTGTGCTACTGTATATTTGAAGCATTTAACCTTCCCTTTGAATTTTACAGGGTCTCACAGCTAAGAGTTTGCCTTGAGTTCCAGAGGAGACTTTGGATTTGGACTTTTCAGCTATGCTGGAATTGTTAAGACTTTGATAAAATGAGATGGACATTCATCTTTTGATGGCCAGGGGAGGAATGTTATGATTTAAATTTAAAATGTTCCCCCCAAAGTCTCTTGTGTGTAAAAGCCGATTGGATCATGGAGGTGCTATGCTCATCAGTGAATTAATTCATAGATGGGTTCATAGCTAAACGCTCCTAGGAGGTGCGACCAGGTTGGAATAGACAGGTCACTGGGGGCATGATCTGGAAGGTCCCTCCCTTGCTTCTCCTTTCTCTCTCTGCTTCATGGCTGCCATGGGATAAGCAGCTGTCCTCCACCCAGCTATCCTTCCATTATTTCTGCACGGGAGTCAGCTGATCATGAACTAAAAACATGAGCCAAAATAAATCTCTTCTCCAAGTTGTAGGTGTTCCAGTGATGAAGAAAGTAACTAAGATACCCCTCAACACTATCTATAATACTCTAAGCCCTTCATAATCCCAGTGTTTGCTTCTGCACTGCCTTAACTCCTTTGGTCTTGTCATTCACACCACCAGCATGCAGAAGACACTGTATTCACTGGTGGGATGTCACTCACCCTGTAGAGGTGTGTGGCTGCTCTTGGGAAGCAGGGTTGCCCCTGGGTCTGGCACACAATGTGGTAGAGCCATTTGTTGATGGTTCAGAGTGATCATTTAAAGGCCATCCTTCTCTTCAAATGCCATCCCTGTGCAGCAAATCAACATGGTATCTCCCTTGCAATGGAAAGTCCCCAGGCCATAGGGACAGTAGCCTCTGTCCTGCTTACTCTGAATCTCCTACATGGGTGCACAGGGCTGGGCACTCAGTCCATACCAAGGTTCCTTATTGGAAAAGATCCCTGCCTATTGAGCAGATAAAGCGGGGGGGGGACACTGCTACTAGGGTTGGCTTGTGAGTGACTTGTCTTAGTCCTCAAACCCACCACAGTAGTGGGGTGTGTGTAATATTATTGGTCATGTTCGTTATTTTGCTTAAGGGAGCAAGGTCTGAAAACAATAGCAATCAAATCGTTTTTATAGGCCAGTTTCACTATCTCAAATTCTTCTATTTAAAGCAGTATATTTAAGATGAAGCAATTTTCAGGCTTCTTTTTACTTATTATTCTAAAGTTATTCTAATTGCTCATGCCAATGCTCTCTGAAAGATTCCCCACATACGATGGGCCTTGCAGGTCAAGGAAAGGGGCAAAGCTGAAATCAGTTTGTTAAGAATCATGCAGCATCAAGGCAGAAGCTGCTTGTCCTTCCCCTACTCTTAACAACCAGCTCAGCATCACTGGAAAGAACTCTCTGACTTTGGACTTTTAGCTTTGAACTTGCGCATATTGCTGATGCTTATCACCCAGTGTCCTCCATTTCCTGGAAATGCTGGGTGGGTTGAGTGGCATTCCCTGGTGTAGAATGTGTATTCTCATTAACATCAACCACTTTGCCACTGAGATGATGACATGGGAACCTCCTCCAGAGGTCCTCAGCCCTCACTGTGTGTTAGAACCACAAGGTGAGCTTCAACGCTACCTCGACCCTCCCCTTCCAGAGTTTGTAGTTTAATTGGGCTGTGGTCAGGCAGGTACACATTT
The DNA here is from genome assembly GCA_004363535.1 of Dasyprocta punctata. Taxonomy (NCBI): domain Eukaryota; kingdom Metazoa; phylum Chordata; class Mammalia; order Rodentia; family Dasyproctidae; genus Dasyprocta; species Dasyprocta punctata. Next base: position 60,251 of record RJWM01008948.1, read on the forward strand.
CCTCGAAGGACTAAAAATGTATAGCCAGGCTTCCTAGTTACATTGCCTGACTCATTAAAAAGAGGGATCAAGAATTCTTGGCCTTTAGGAGTTTACAATCTAACCAGAGACACATGCATTGTCTCTGGTTCTGAGTAAAGGTCCTGGGGGTTTGTGAGCTCCTTGAACATTGATGACTGAGCCTGTGAGATGCTTCAAAATCATATGTAGAACGAGCTGGCTGTCCCCTCTGGGGCCTTCCATTGGCTACACATGTGTGTGCATGTGTGTGCGTGCGCGCATGCGCGTGCATGTGTGTATTTATTACTCCCAAAGTGCATCATGGGTGTCGACGCCCGGGAGGGAGGTTGGCAGTCAGAGGTCCTGATGTGCTGTGAGAGGGTGGACCACAGAACAGAGATCCTCTCTAGAGACCCGTCACAACTCAGCGTTGGCCAACATCACCATGAAGGAATGTGGGCCTGGCTCCACCACATCTCCCTGTTTTGAAAGAAAAGTCTGAAATCTGGACTTATTGTTAAATTACTTGATTTCTCTCTGTTGGGCCAATTTTATTAAAACGTGCGCACACATGAAGTAGGACCACAAAACCCGTTACAGGCTGGCATGAGACCAGGCTCCCAGAACTCCTGTTGGAGACTAAAACTGTGGATTTCTATTCTTTGTGTGGGCCCTGAAGACGAATGCCACATGTCCCTTGCCTGTTCGGAGGCGGTGGGTGGGAGTGAGGTGCTAGGGAGCAGCAACAGCTGCCCTGGCACAAATCAATTGTCATAACTGAGGTTCTTGCTACCTTGTACCATTGTAAGAGTTCATGCACAGGCGCACTGCGCTGGGCTTGGCTCGGTGGCAGTGCAACCAGACTGAGCGGGAGGGTGCAGGCCCAGGCCCTGACCTCCAGAGGCTGACAGCCTTCTGGGCAGATGGAGCCAGATGGCAGAGTCCAAATGCTCCAGGCAGGTTTCTGGGTCCTTAGTCAGAGCAGGTGGGTGGTCAAGGAGGGCTTGAAGGAAGGTGGCTCATCTAAGCGAGATCCTGGAGAGGTGAAATAAAGATAAGAGGACACCGGGGGCTGAGGGAAACCACAAGGATTGGAAACCAAAACTAGACGGACGCATCCACAGGGGAAGTGGTGCTGGGATGGACTCTGGGAGTTGGGAGAGGGAAGTCCCCAGTCACTGTCTACCTGGTCCCACCCGTGTGCAGAGGAGCAAGTGGCATAGCCAAGCTCATAGTACAGAAAGCGTGACAAAGCTGGGGCTCAAACCCAAGCTTCCGGATCCCAAAGGCAGTCCTTGCCTCTGTAGGAAGCCGCCTCCTGCAGCCACAAAGCTGGAAGCTGGTGAGACTGAGCCCGGGCTGAGGCCAGGCATGTCCCCCAAGTCTGGTTCTTTGGTTCATCTTCAGGAAGGGTGTGTTCCCTTCAAATAGCAGGTCTGGAAGGTGGCTCTTACTCCAGGAAGCCCTCCCTTCACACCCCACCCTCCCCTACCCCTTGGAGAGCAACTTCCCACTTTCTTATGCTACATTATGCACATTATGGGGGTAGGGTACACCAGCCTGAGCACTTGGTCATGGAAGTTGCCTCAGTGTGTGTTGGTGGCTGGTCTGAGCCTGACTCCAACCTGACCGCATCTCCTCACCTGTACTAGCCCTGAGCCTGGCCCTGCCTCACTCGGCCTCCCAGCAATTTGTACCACTCCTAGGTAACAACACATATTCACCATGACCACATCTAGCCCCGCCTCCAGGTCTACTTGGAAACTGGTGCCTTGTAAGATTTTGTCCTTTCTCTTCCAGAATCCCCTTGCAGAGCAACCAACCCCTTGGGCATCTGGGCCCTGGCATCAGGAGTTTGGCTGGTTGTCTACCACCACGGCCAGTTCTGTACTGTCTCAGTCACGTATGTCCTGTCTTCCAGGTTGGCCCCTGGGGTTTGGAGCTCAAGTAGGGGCACAGCAGGAAGAGGTGAGAGGACCTGGAGAAGCCTTCGCATGCTGGCTCCTGTGGGTCTGAGGCAGACCAGGCAGGGTGATAGAAGACGCTTTCCCTTCCCCTGCCCAAAGAGCACTTAATAACTGAAGGACTGAATGACAGACTTTATTAGAAACGCTCCTCATTCATTGGTCAAATTCACATTAAAGTGGGGTGAGGCAGTGCCGTCTGGGGCTCTGGTATCCCACTGCTGTGACGATTTCCAGTTATAAGGGAGTCTGGGTGGAGCGCATCCAACACACACGACAAAAGTCAAATGGTGGTGGTGGCAGCAGCAGCAGAAGCAGCATAGTTTGGTGAGAGGACCAGGCTTGTGGGGGGGAGTGGAGAAGGTATCTCCCCCATCCACCCTTCCAGTTACAAGGCCGCCCCATGGGCCCCAAGGTGATAAATAAACAGCACATCACACACACACATTTCAACAGGAAACAAACACGTGGAAGTCTCCTAAAGTGAAAAAATAATTCCCTTGAAGACGGCTTTGTGACAGCCAGGCTGCACTGCTGCAAGACTGCCCAGATGCCCCCACACTCCCGGAGGGCTCCCCAGCCTCCAGCAGCTTCAGCCTCGATGTCACAGCGACTGGATCCCCGTTAGCACCTTTGGACTAAGGACTGCCCTCCCACATTCTTTTGAAATGCAAATGCTACTTAAAAAAATAATAATTAAGGATAAACTCTGTCTCTAGGGTGAATCAGTTAGACTCCACTCCTTGAACAGAGGGGCCCAGGTAGGGGAGGACTCTATCAGGGCCAGGGAGGAGCATGGAGGAAGCCTCATTCAGAGGTAAACCGGAGGTGTCTGAACGTTGCTTTCTGCCCTGGACAATTCTGCTGTTGGGCATCCCTGGGGAATAGCTTCTCAAAGTGGCACAGAGTCCTAAGACGGCATCATAATCCTGCTGCCCTTGCCAGGGGCAGGAGATGGGCAATGAGCTGCTTTCGTCATTCATTATTCAGAGGCAGTTTTCTCCTCAAGCAGGCCAAGTCTCCCTGGCCCAGTCTGCGATGGGCCACACCACAGCAAGTTTCCTGTCCCAATGTTTTATTCATTCTCTTGAATAAGGAAGCAGCTTCTCTGAGCAATACAAAACTGCAGGGCCTGTTGCTGGGCAGGTGCCAGGCCCCCCGTGGCTTCCAAGGGGGTTTCGGGCTTGCGAGGGCTGCCTTTTTCTAGTTGGTCTTGCATCCTGGGAGCTAGGGAAGACCCCTTCCTGAATGGACTGTGTGACGGTGCGTGACAGGCAGCCCCGGGCCCGCGGGTGTCCACTGTCCTTCAGCGTCCGGCTCACTGGTACTGCAGATAGTTTTTGAGAGACTGAGGCAGGGGCAGGGAGCTGATGTCCTGCAGGCGCTGGCGGCCCAGGGCAGCACGGATAGATCTCCTGCACAGGTCCATGAGTGGCAGGGGCTCAGCTGCAAAGAGAGGGAAGTGGTCAGTCCAGCACCTGCAAAGCCTTCCTGCTTCACCCCACCTCCTGCATACTGCCTGCCTCCAGCTGGGCTGAGCATGGAGTTGGGAACTGGGATGTTGTCTGACAGGCAATACTGAGATAGAGTTGGGGGGAGAGAGAGAGGGAGGAGGAGAGAAGAGGGAGAGAGAGGAAGGAAGAGAACCAGAGAGGGAGGGAGGAAGGCAGGGAGGGAGACAAAGAGAGATGATTAAGGGACAAATAAAAGCTTCTTTCTGACAGACGTATAGTATTAGTGTATCAGGTGTGACAAGTATGTCCCACTGAAGGTCATGGTCAAAAATGTTTGAAAGTCAGGGACCTCAGGTATATGTGCAGGGGAGATTCCTCTAAAAATCAGGGCAGACAGACTGCTGGGTGCTTGTGGTCCTAGCTACTGGGGAGCCTGAAGCAGAAGGATCTCTTGAGCTCAGGAGTTTCAGACCAGCCTGGGCAACAGACCAAAACCTTGCCTAAAACTAAAACAAACAAGCAGAAAACAGGTTAAGCTTTTGAAATGCCCGCAAGCCCCCAAACGTCCTCTAATAGTCATCCCCCAGGGCTAGGGACTGAACCCAGGACCTCAGCTGCATTTTGCATCCCCACCCCCCAGCCCTTTATTGAGACAGGATCTTGCTAAGTCGCTGAGTTGCCCAGGCTGGGTGCACATTGTCATCTTCCTCTTGCTTCGGCCTCCCAAGAGTGCTGGGATTATACGCATGGGCCACTGTGGCTGGCTGCATAACTTCTTTTGATCCTCAGTGAAGGAACAAATTTTCTTCCAACACCCAGTCCTGGAAAAATTCATAAGCAATGGAATTTCTGGACACAGGGCCAGTTAAACCACATCTAACTAGGTTTACTGCAAACACCCATATTAAACACTCATCCTTTTCCAGGTCCTCTGATTGGCTCTGAGGATACACAGCTAACTAAACCAAGGCCAGCAGCAGTACTGGAAATAAGCAAGTGTTCATAGTCTGGGATTTAACATAGGTGAATAATTTTAAGAGTCTAATATATGCAATGATTCTTAAAGCCAGAAGGATAGACACTTCCTGGATAGAGGAACTGTTGGGAAGTTTCAAAGGGAGGACATCAAAATTGGGTTTGGAAGGGTGGACAGGAGTGAACATGGGCAGGGTGTAACAGGCAGAGAGAACAGCAGAGGGACAGAGGTATGAAGCAGGACAGGCTGGGAGGCTTGGATAGGAACGGTGCTGGCCGCCTGGCATCAGATGGGGGATGAAGCCGACCATGGTCACATAGTTTTCTTCTATGGCTTGCAGAGGTCTAGTTTCCCCAAGTTTGCAGGCACATGCATCTTAATACTATTCTTATAACAGTACAACTGATATTTTAAAAGCATTCTCAGGCATGAGTAAGCAGCAGATAAGAAACATTAACATGAGAGTTGTGATAGGAATAATATCACAAGGGAATGTGGTCAAGAGTGTGTTTTTCAGGAACTTTCAGTTACTAGAGCTGCAGAGTTAATAAGAAAAACTAGCCAGGCATGATGTTCTTGCCTGTCATCCCAGCACTCTGGGAGGCTAAAGCAGGAGGATCGCAAGTTAGAGCCCAGCACCGATAACTCAGAGACTTAGTGAAACATTGTCTCAACATAAAAAATAAATAGGGATGAGGATATAGCTCAGTGTGCAGATCCTGGGTTCGTAAAAGTCCAAAGAGTCTCTCAAAAAGTGGGGAGGGGGGGTGTATCCCGAAATGAAAGTGGACTTGGTGTGTTACAAGTCATGTCTAAGTCTATATCTAGCTCTCTTTCACTTGAGGGGACACGCCAAGAAGCATTAGTGGCTTTAAACACTTTCACTTCCTTATCATCCTTTGGTTTCCATGCAAAATGAGAACGGATAGGGGAGGTCGGCCAGCTTCCCTTTTCCATAGCTCAACCCCGCTCACAGTGGCAGTGCCTCAGATCATACCCGGCTCCTCCCGCGGAGCATCGCCAGCTTTCCTCCAACAGTACCCTTGCTCCCTGTGGCCTACCTGATCTGACCCTGATTCTGCAGTGTCCTCTGCTATCCTCTGACCCTAATCCTTGTCTTCAGCACCTTAGTACCTTGGCACATCCTCCCCACAAGTTTCTTAGTTCCTGTAGCACCAGTGTTTGCTGCCTATGCCACTGGATGTTGGGGAAGAAAGAAAACCAACCAGGCTTTATTTAATGAGGAAATGTTACTTACCAAGCATGAATGAAATGTAATGGTGGCTACTCTGTACTAAAGATTTATTATATGACCAAGCACTTTACCACGCTCCTTATTTATATTAAATATCTTTATTTGTATATCAAACTTATATCAAAGCAGCCCCTTCAGGGAGGAACTACCCAAGAGGAGGAAACTGAATCAGAGAGTGAGCCGCTTGCCTAAGAACACACAGCTGGTAAGTGGCAAAGCCAGGCATGGAACTTAAGTAGTCAGAAGCTGGAACCTGTCTTACATCTTAACCTGCATTTACTGAGCATCTGTTCTATCCTGGTGGCTGTGCTAGACTTACCTCATTGAGATCTCAAAAAAAAAAAAACCCTTGAGGTTGACCTGACTATCTCATCCTAGCTTTGGAGGAAAGGAAACTGAGGCTTAGGGAGGTAGACAGGCTTGTTCAGAGTCACACAATCCCAAAGCTTCATCTGGAGTAGCATATCACCTCCCACAAGCATCAGGCAACAGCAGAAGGTGGCCTCACGGTGATAAGGAAGGAGGGCCATCTGTCTCCTGGCAGATGGTGACACAGAGCCCAGCCTCTCCTTCTCCAGCTCTGGCCACTTTCCAGCCTGCTGCTGCCGACCTCTCCTGAGTTACTGTAACAGCATCAAACCAGAGCAGCAGTTCTGTCCCCCCATGGTGGACCGACTGTGTCACCCCATGTGCTAGAATAACCAGAGGGGAAAACATGGATGAACCTCCTGAACATAATTCTGAGTAAAAGAAGGTACATTTTGTGTGACTCTTGAATAGAGCTCAAAAGCAGGGTAATGAAACTAGTGCAGTGGTGACTATGGGGGCATAGGGATAGGATGGGTGCCCAAGAGGACCCCTGGGGGCTGGTTTTGCTCTGTTCCTTGGTTTGAGTTCTGGTTATATTAGTGTGTTCAGTTCACAAGCAACATTAAGTGGCACACCGAACAGTTGTATGTTTTCTGTGTGCATTTTATGCTTTTTTTTTTTTTTTTTTTTGTGGCTCCGGGGATTGAACTCACAACCTCACACCAGCCAGGCAGGCACTTAAGCCACTGAGCCAAACTCCCAGCACATTTTATACTTTAAAAACAAATGCACATTAAAAAAGAATTCACTAGCAGTTATGGCTTATGTTTAGATGGCCCCACAAAGCTTCATGTAGTCATAGGTAGGGCTTTTTCAGAGGTGGCTGGATCTAGAATGTGTGATGCTGGGATTAAGGGCGTGTGGTTAACAAATTAGTCAACTGATTGGTTTGACACTCCCCTAAACTGGCAGCCTGATACAATATAAAAGGGGCAGAAAGAAGGTATTCTAGTTTCCTTGCTGGTTTGCTACTTGACTTGCTTGCTTTTGCTGTCCTCTGCTTCCTCTGTGGTGCCCCTCTGCCATGCCACGCTGCCTTGGAGCCAGCTGACTATGAACTGAAACCTGTACAAATTGTGAGCCAAATAAATCTTTCCTCCTTTGACTTTGGGTGTCAGGTATTTGTCCCAGCAATGAGCAAAGTGACTAAGACACTGGCTGAGTCAGGGGTCTCAGTGCCCTAGTGCATGGGTGTGAACACACACAAGTCAAACACCTGCCCTCCTGTCCTATCGGGGCAAAGTGGAGTAAGGGGTTGGCGTGGAGTCCAGTTCCCACTCCCACCTCTGGTGGGATGGAGACAGCTGGTTCCTTCTTTCCCAGCCACATTGTTCTCCTCTATAAAATGGACAGCAACACTTCCATGCATAGATGTCTGTGACCATAATGCAACATAGCATGCCGCTTGCCTTAATGGTGTTCCCTCCAAACTATGTTTTATTTCAGGCCATCAGCCCAAAAGGTACCTTTAAAAATGTAACCACTGTAGTTCTAAAAATGAATCAGTATATCATCCTAATTGACAACAATGCACTGCTCTTGATGAAGATTTATTCAGACCAGGGCTGAATGTCTGGTTCTATGCTAAAAATATCACAAGGCAATGATGTCAAAAGCTCTCCAGTAGCCAGGTATGGTAGTGCACGCCTGTAATCCCAGCACCCAGAAGCTGAAGCAGGAAGATTACAAGTTTGAGCTCAGCTTGGGTGACTTTATGAGACCTTGTCACAAAACAAAACAAAACAAAGCAAAGCCAAACCCAAAAAATCTCTAGGGATGTAGTTCAGTACCAAGACCCTGGGTTCAATCCTCAGTACCAAAAACAAAACAAAACAAAACTCCAGTGACCTGAATTTTGCTTAATTATCCGTCACTAACCCCTGTAAGACCCTGGATGAATCACAGGACTTTGTTTTGCCATCTATGAAATAGGAAAATGAGTTCTTCTGGTTATGGAGGTCTGTATCTGAGCTGGAAATGGGTGGAGATCTTGTCACTGGGATTGAGAGGTTAGGCTGTTTCCCTGGGACCCTCTGGCCTTCCTTGTCTGCAGTGGAGAGATGTTAAAACATGAGTCGCCACCCTACTCTCATCCCTGAAGTAAGATCAACCTCTTAAGTTCAAGAAGTGAAATTCTTCTGTGGTAATTTTAGATAATGGTCCCCAGATGGAAAAGGGTTTGAGTGACAGCCCTAAAATCTGAACTTAAGTAGGCCTTGATACTGTTTGTTTTCAAGAAAAGAAATAAAGCACACACATATGCCAGCACACACACTGTATGTCAGTGCATTAACCGCTCAGCCACAGACTACGTTAGTTGCAGTGTCTGATGACTCAGAATTGCTTTAGTACCTCTGAGGCTCCCTCATACTGCTCCTTTTGCCTAGAAAATCTTTTCCTGTACTTCCTGCCAAGAGCATGCGTCCCCAGTCAGGACCCAAATTCAGCATTATCTCTTTCCCCAGTCTGCGCCCGGGGTCTGTACCCAGCAGGTGTCAATCCACTTGGTTAATTATGCAAAAGGACAAGTATATCATTACTTGCAATGATGCTACTTCTAAAATACAGCATCCCTGTTCTAACTGACCTTACCAAGGCCAAGAGTGACCTTGGCTCACATCTAGAAAGTACTTGGCATGTGGAGTCTTCTCTTGATGAGTTTCACTGTTTCACCAGGAAAAAAAAATAAAAATAACAAAGTTGTGACTGCAGCTGGGACAAAAGCAGTATCTTCAGAACTCTGTGCCAGTAAGTATCATAGGCACAGCTGGCCCCCACAGTGCAGGTGGAGACCCCATTCTTTCCTGGGATGGAAAGCTGTCAAGGCACTTCATGTGCACAGAGGAGGGCTGCACAGGAAACCAGCCCTAAATACTGCTTGGTTTTCCCTAGCAACATGGCAGAGTCAGCCCTGGGAGACCTCCAGAGGGAGGACCCGGGACTGGGAGTACTTGAGAAACTCCACTGGAATGTGGGACTGTCTGAGAAACAGGCAGTTGCTCAAGGGTGTGGCCTGGGCCTCCACACTTGTACCCGCCCAGTGTCTCTCTGAAATGATAGAAAAGATGCACACACGTGTGGCCCTGTGCTCACTGTGCTGGAAACCCAGGAGCTGAGCCAGCAGACTAGACAGAAACACCCCAGGGAGACACAAAGCAGGTGGCATAGGATAGTGGTGAGATCAAGTAGAGAGCCTAGTAGCCGTCTGCCAAGGGCAAGTGTGGCCCTTTCCCAGGGAGCCCCAGAGAAGCCCCAAACTCCAGGGGAACCCTCAGAGAACTGTCATCCTTGCACCTGGGGTAGGTGTGTCCTCATTTCTGCACCATCGGAAGCCTGAGCCAGTTCTCTAAGCGGGGCAGCCTTTGGAGAAGGCCCCTGCTCACTGTGAAGAGCAGAGCAAGAGCATATTTGTCTCCACAGTGGAGGTAAAGATTGTTGTAAATGGAAAGACACTTATACTTAGGTAAGGAACCAAAGATCTTGCCCACCCAACAGCTCCTTGACTCAGTACCAGACCAGCAAGTATGTTCAGCAAGAGATTCTCACCCAAAGATGCCAGTCCTCCTAAGAGAAGGGGAACTATGCCGTCATAAAGCACACGGCAACTACTTGTTCAGATGTGTTCAGTGGCTCTGAAAAAAGAGTCCCCAGCCACCTGGTCTGAAAGCTATTTGA
>RJWM01008949.1:0-70281 GCA_004363535.1 Dasyprocta punctata
GCTTTTTCAAGGTAGTGAATAAGACTTTTCTTCATTAATTCCATGAAGTATTTTATTTTATTTATCATTAATATATTTATTTTATTTATCATTAATCTATTAGAAACTAAGGCCAAATCATTTTACTGGAAATGACTCTGCTGTGAATTCCTGAGTTGAATAATTAGAAAACTAATGATCTGCCTTCTGTAATTTATAATTAAGTAGTAGCATTGGCTGTTTTGTCAATTTTGGGATTTTATACAGTATGTTCTAACTTGGGAATAAAGTAAGTGATCTGTAAGTTGAAACCTAAAGCTCAAGGCCTATTTTGAATGTTCAGAGTTATAAACAGCATATTAAAATTTTCTTGGTAGCAGGTGTGCTGTTGTGTGGCTGTAAGCCTATTACTCTGGGAGGCTAAGACACGAGAATCCCAAATACCAGAACATCCTGGGCAACTTAATGACTTAGCCAGATCTTGGCCAATATAAAATAAGTAATTGCTAGGGATGTAGTTCAGTGTGGAGGCTGTGGGTTCAATCTCCAGTTCCATATACATACATATTGTAATTCTGAATAAGTATTTCTTTAAAAGGTATGAAAACTGGTTGATGTCCTTCTACATAATAGACATTTATTCAAATCTGAGGATAAAATGTTACCGTTTAATGCATTTGCTCTATTTTCTGTATACATACCTGTGATACCTACTGTAATTTGTAAATGCTAAGAATAAGATACTGATGGCTCCTGAACACTTAGATGCATATTTCTTAAAAGTACTTTTTCACTATGTATAATTATGAAGTTTAGAAAATGAACACTGATATTTCAAGTTTATATGACACAGAAATCTTATTTGTACTTTATCTGTTGCTTCAGTTTTACCCTTGTATCAAAAGCAAATGTGAAAACAGACCCACAACTCAATAGAATACCCTTGTCACAAATTGCATTGAGTGTGCCTGTCTCTCTCTGGAACTCTCCCTCAATTGTTTTTTCTTCATAAAAGACAGTTTTCAAGAATAAGGTTTAGTTCTTCTGTGGAATGCTCTCAATGTCCTCCAATGCTTTCTCTTGATTAGACAGAGGTTCTGTGTTTTGTCAGGAGTTGTGGTTTCTCATTGGTCCCTTTTTAATACACCATACCAGGAAACATGGACAAAGTGTGTGGATCTCATTATGGTAAATTTATTCAATTGGACAGGTTTCTCTAGTTTTTTTAATTCTTTGCAATGCGTAACTTTTTTGTAGCCAAGTAATCTGAGAGTGCATAAGTATCCTGTTTCTTACTAGTATTTATCACTATTGTTACCACATTAACAATTCATCCTTTAATGAAGTGTGTTAAGAAACATAATGAGATTTCTATCATAATCTCTTCTTCATGTATCTAGGATAGTTTAATAATATTGCATTCTTCTCTTTTGCTCTTAATTGTTTGACCATTTACCTACTAAGAAACCAAGTGATTACAATATAAATATAGAGTACAAAGTTCTTACAATGCAATTCAAAAATCTGTCAGTGAAAGCATAAATCCAGTGAATAATTTATCATCATTATCTAATTAAATCATATTTCATATAGATGAATTCATTTGTATTTTATAATGTCCCACATCTGATTATTGAGTACTTTCAAAATGTACCCATTCATTCTTTGAAGATGAACAGTTGGTCCTCTATGTCTGTGAGTTCTGCATCTATGGGTTCAACGAAGAGTGAACTGAAACTATTTGAAATAATCATTTTATCTGTGTAAAACTTGCACAGACTTTCTTTTACTTGCCATTATATTCTAAACAATATTTTATAACAAGTATTTACATACTATGTAAATAATATTAATTATAAGTAACTTAGACATGATTTAATTTTTTTTTGTGGCACCTGGCATCAAACTCACAACCTCATGCCTACCAGGCAGGTGCTTAAGCCACTGAGCCAAACTCCCAGCCCTAGTTTACTGAGACAGGGTCGCACTATGCAGCTCAGGCTGGTTTTATGCTCAAGTTGTAGCCCAAGCCCACCTCGAATTTACAACACTCCTCCTACCTCAGCTTCCTGAGTGCTGGGATTAAAGGTGTGTGCCACCATGCCCGGCCACGAAATGATTTAAACTGTATGAGAATGAGCATAGTTTTTATAGAAATACTGTGCCATTTTATATAAGGCATCTAAAGGTATTTTATATAAGTACATCTAAAGATTTTGGAATTTGTGTGTAGTATGCGTTCCTGAAGCCAGTACTTCCACAAATATTGAGAAATAGCTTGATATATTTTCTGATTTTTGTTATGCTGGAACATAATGGATGTGGTGGTAATGTCAGGCCTAGAATACAGGCAACTAGTGGATCCCTGAAAAGACAAGTTGCTTTCTTAAGCATTATATAGATAGATTCCACACAAGCTGTGTTTTTGATTTTAACTCAAGAGAACATAACACCCTCTGAGCTTACTGCTGAGACGCAGGACCTGTACAAAAATCAGACCATGGGTGAGCATTTGGAAAAACCTCAAGCTTTCAAAATAAAATAAATTTTAAAAAATCTACCTGAAGAGTAAAAAGGGACCTAGTAGGATTACACAGCCCATTTTCTTTGGAACGGCGCAAGGATCTTGAAGGAAGAAAAGATTATTCCTTGAAAGACCCGGTTAATCTTGTGAATGCAACCTGAGATCTCAATGTGTAGTTGCTGTCTTGATTCTTGCCCACCTTCATGCTTATCTCTCTCTCATGAAGATCTACCATCTTGCAATATATTCTACCTATACTTCATATGACAGTCTACTGTGTTGCAAGAAATATTTCTTCAAAAATACAGAGGAGCAAGGTGTAACAACAGTTCTTCATTGTGTCGTAAACCAGCTTCCTAGTAACACTAAGAAATGTAGGAAATGGTTTGTAAAACATGTTTGGTAACTGGATACATAATTTCATGTTACAATTTAGTTAACTAATTTGTCTGAAGTCTTTAATCCAATACTTGGTAAGGTTTTTCAAAAATTATTTTAGGTATTACGCAGAAAGATTCATATATTACAAACACTCTAAATACCATAACAGTGCGGAAGAAAATTCAAAGTGGTAATTTGAAAAATATATCTGTTCAATTAATTTGTGCTTTTTCAAAAATTTACAAGTTTAAATGATTTTTAAAAATATGGCCAGGAAACTGAATTAAATATGTTAAAATAGTTCATCTTTTATTATTTAGGAAGAGTATTGATTTTGCAATTTCTTAGGGATTTAAGTAAATGATAACTTAGTTATTTTCTGATTTGCTCAGAATATGTTTCAAAATGTTAGAAAATAAAGACAATCAAAAACAAAAAATAAAGATATGTTTAAGAAGTATTTCTCCAAATACAAGTTAGATTGTAAGTCAGCGTTGATAGCCTGTGTTAATCTCCACATGTAGTTAGAGAACCTGAAAAGTAATTCAAGACTTTACCTTCTCTAGTTTTGGCCAAAACCTCATTTTAGGTCTCTGTCAGAAAGTTGCAAACACCCTTCATTCTGAACATTTGCTAAATCTGAGACAGGAGCTAATACAAAGAAGACAAAAACAGTTTTAAATGGTGAAGAGTCCAATGACATAGAAATCCAATCTGCTCACTTCTTGCAAGTTAAACAGATCCTGGGGCATGGCAGACAAAAGCATGCCTTACCAAGTGGCTGCTAAATATAGGAAACTGTTGGTGGTTAGCCATCTGATGTTCCTCAATATAAATAGCCTGCACTTTAATTCGATTAATTTTTTCATAATTATTGCAAACCAGATACTCTTCCATGAACAACACAAAAATCAATTTTAACTATTTCAATTTCTTTTGCCAAATAGATTATATGTAATGACAAAATTCTAGATAATGAAAAATGCCAACTTCTAAGAATTTATGTGATTTAATTCCCTAAATTTTGTTATTCTTGCTCAAGTTCTTGTGAAAATATCCTGTACATAAAGTCTTTTCATGAATAGACCCTGCATATAGGTTCTTTATTTGTACTTAAAAAAATTAAACACCATTTTAACATTTATGTTATAAATTAATAAAGGAAATTTTTGGAACCTCAATCAGGCATATGATTTTGTAGGTAGATTTGATTTTACTGCTGCCTGTTAAGTAACTAAATCTAGCTCAATGATTAAAATAGTGTTCACAGAGTATTTGTAGGATTACCAGTTTAATTAATAAGATTCATAGTGACTGGAAAAATTCTTAATAGGAATGCAGCTTCTCTTTTTCTCACCAAATACATAATACAAATGAAATACACAGACCTCACTGTATGTCAAAGTTCAGGGTGCGTGTCTAGGCATTTCTGTTACAAACACAAATATATTATTCCACAGAAGTTAAAAATGAATAAATTGGCATTGAGAAAGAGATCTGTAACTTTTGCTCTGTGAAAGCCAGTGAAATTATTCTTTTTGTTATTTTGTTTCATATGAAGAAATTTCAGATATTCACAGAAATAACAAGATTCATCCCAGATGGTAGACACCTTCAGGAAATCTCTGACATTTATCAAAGTTGGAATTAAAAGTAAACAATGTCTTCAAAGAATCCATATGTCTAGAAAACAGTATAATTTGCTATAGTGTTACCCTGGGAAAATTAGTGACTTAGTCTCCTGAATAAAATATCAAAAACAAGTATCATTAGAATCATTAAAATATCAGTTTGTAAGCAAACTAGCTCAGTTTAAGTGACAACATTGTTAGGTCTTGAAAATAAACTTTTGCTATTCCAACTATTGAAAATCTGTTTTTACGAATATGTCAAATCAAACCAGATACTCTAAATTTCCAAATTTCCATATTCTGTTCTGATTTTCTGGACATAATGCAGTATATTTTCAAATTTTGAGGCATTACAAAATTATCTTTCTCTTGATTAAAGGTTTGGTCCTTCCTCCCAAGTTTTGAAAAAGAATTTCTCTTACAGTATAATCATTTTTATCTTGGTTTACATTGACAGTTTTGATTTTTTGGATTTGGTTTAGTCAGTCAAATAGTGGACTAATCAATCAGTCAGGCAGTCTTTCACAGAATCAGTAACCAGAAAGTTATGCATTGCCAAGAATATTTCCATATCATGATTGGTATAGGGGATAGATTAAAGTATTACATTGTTAGTTGTGCATCTGTGTGGATATAGTTCACATTTAAGATGAAACCAAAGGTAGTTTTATATGTATGTACACTACGAGTGTTCAAAGAAGATAGAAACCAATTTGGGCTGAAATAATCTAATGGGAAGTAATAAAATGCCTCAAAAGTTTTGAACAGATTTTAGGATATACATAAAGTAAGAAAATGGGACCCTAATTACTATGATTTGGTCTTGAACTCAGAATTTATGAAATACCTCCCCACATAAAGCCTACAGGAAGACTAAAAATATGATAGGGAGTCTGTCAGTAGCAGTCTTGACTCTTGTGGCATTGGTTGATGACTTTATGATGAATATGCATATCCTGCCAATGAATGCATATTTTAAACAAAAATAACAGAAAAATAATTCCATTATTCATTCTATTGATGAAAAAATATTCAGTGGTCTTACTCTGCATGAGATAATCTTCTGAGTCCTAGGAATACGAGTGAGAAATAAATCCTTAGCATGAAGAAAACTTTTGACTTCACAGAGCTTACATTCTGATGATTTGAGACAGGAAACTCGTCAAACAAATAAGAAATAGTAGAATTTATTAGATGGTAAACTGTGCTATAAAGAAATACAAAGAAGGGGAAGAATGTGGTAAATGTGGGAGGGTTTGGTACAATGTTCTGCTTTGTTGAAAATATAGGATTTTAAGCACGTAGCTGGAGGAGGCAAGAGAATGAGTTAGAGAATTTAGGGAGTAACAATTAAGGGCAGAAGCCAAGATGTAGCCATCTGTCTCCACCTCAGAGAAGCAGTGAGGAGGTAGTGTGGACTGGGGCCAGGGAGTGAAAGAGAATGAGAACAATGCAGGGAGGAGAGGGCCAGGAAGTTGCAGAGGTCTTTATTGTTTCATTTTTTTTTCTAGTGAGATGGAAGGGCACTGTCTTTTTGAGGTAAGGCAAGACATCATCATGTCTAATTCATACTGAAGAACTCAACTCATTTTACCAATTGAATTTTGAAGAGTAAGGTTTGGATGGCAAAGAACAGAAACAGGAAGATCGGCCATGAGTCTTTTGCAATACCCAAGCAGACAGAAAACGATAGCTTGAAAACTGTATGTCAGTGAATTTGATAAGAAATACTATTCTAAGGTTTAATAGTTGCTAATCAAATTCATGATATTAAGCAGAAAGAGAGGTGACTAGCAGATTTTCAGTTTAAGCAACTGGCCAAACAGAGTTGGTATTTCTCAAAATAGGCATCAATGTGACATGGAAAGATGCTTATGAGTTCCATTTTGGACATGTTAAATGATGGGACTCAGACCAGCTTGGTAAATTATCACTATTTGTACAGTAAAAAGTCTTTTGTAACCCCAATTATTGTTTCTTTACAAAAATAGATACTTAAAAATCAAAAAGTATTTGTGTGTGTGTGTGTGTGTGTGTGTGTGTGTGTGTGTTTGGGTTTTGGTGGTATGGGTGGTTGGATTTTTGAGACAGGGTCTTTCTATGTGGTTCAGCTTGGCCTTGAACTCACTATATAGCCCAATCTGGTCACGAACTCACAGAAATTCTCTTGCCTCTGCCTCCCAAATGGTGTAATTACAGGTTGGTGTCACCATGCCTCATCAACAGATGCATTCTTAAATATTTTCTCAGCCACTTTCTTGCTGTGGAGATAGAGTTTACAGCACTCGTAACTTAATGGAGCCATTTGTTATGGCTCAAGCTTTAGTCCACAGTTGGCTGGCTCCTAGGCAGGAAAGCATGGTAGAAGGGTTCAACAGAAGAAAACTGCTTACATTACGGAGACCAGGAAACAGAGAAGAAAGGACTGAGCTAGGGAGAGAGACTCTGCTAACCTTCTAGGTCATTTCTCCAATCATCTGCTTCTAATCAGGTTCCACCTCTTAAGAGCAAGTCAGCTAAAGTGTCACATGGTCCAATCCTCTTCCTAAAGTGCATCTATGTGAACATGAGGCCTCCTGGGGAACGTGCTCATTGTATGACAAATTCAATTATCTTGATTCTGAACTGAATATCATAAACAATGGAAATTAACCAAAAACTTTCCATTAATATAGGAAAAGGGAAATACACACATTATTTGCAATGCAATGTATAATGCTTAGAAATGTATCAGTGAATTTGAGTGGGAAACAATTAAATACTTAAAAAATGGAAAAAGAAACATAGCACCTATTAATATTTGCCAAATATTTCATTACATACCTAGGAAAACTATAGTCATTTAACTTAAGTAACAATAATTCAGTTACAACAGCAGGAGATGAAAGTTAATTTACCTAAATCAATAGTCTACGTAGCAATAACTAGCCTTTGTAGAAATACAAACAATAACTAGATAGAGGATATGATGATATAGAAAATTTCATTCAAAATAGTAGCACACAAGATAACATACTGAGGTGTAAACTTAATATGAAATGTACAAAATCTATAGGAGAAGATCTATAAAATGCTCCTCTATATAGAAATCTTGAGGCTATGGAGATGTCGTCTGCTTTATGGTAGAATAACAACATAAAGATACTAAATCTTCATATTACAATCTATCAAATTTATAAAATCTATTTAAAATAACAGCAGGGTAGTTTATCTAATTAATTTAATACTACATTCATAGGAACAAGTAAGTGTAAGATGGCATAGTTTAACCTTCTACTCCAATCTGCTTAGAATTTATTTTGGAATATATAACAAATGGTTATGAAAATATATTTAATTAGCAATTTTCCAGTTGAATGCATTCAAATAGTTATCAAGTCATTGATTTTGCTTGTGTTTTTTATTGACAAAAACAGTCATTAGGATTTAAGAAATAACTAGAAAGTATGTGATCACACACACATAGCACACACACAAAAAGTGAAAGAAAAGGATTTGCATAATGGGATGCATACTATGAAAAGTAAAATTCCCTTTCATGGTCTCAGTGCCAGTCCCTGGATGATCACTGTTATGGTTGGGGTATAATTTGAGTGTATGCTTCCAGAGTTCAAGCACTGGTGCCTCAGTCTTTAGCGTGATGCTGAGAGATGGTGAGAAGTTAACGAGCTTCATATTTGTGGGAAGTACTTCGATCTTTGCCCTAGCTACCTTCAAGGACTTAGGGTAATGCTTAGGAAATGTTTAAGTTCTGAGAGAGTAAATTGTCACGAAAGCCTGAGCCAATCTTGAAGTGCTCTCACACTTCTTATTCTGTGATGTGATCTCTTGCTCCATCACATATTCCCACTGTGATACAACAGACCATGATCTGACAATCAACACAGTCCTTGTCAGACCCACACCCGCACTGGGGCCTTGACCTTCAATCTTCTGAAGTGTGAAGCAAATGGATTTGTGTGTGAATTTACCGAGTCTTAGGGATTTCATTACAGTAACAAAAATGGATGAATATTTTAGTGTGTGTTTCTAGTGATTCGAAATACATTTTTACAGTGATGTTCTTCCAGTAACTTGGATCTGTTTCTGACCCACTCTGTCTTTTCATTTGAGTTGATGATGGAAAAAAGAGGTTAAAAAAAAAAACTTGCTTCTGCAATACTTGATGCAATTTGAAACTGCCTTAACATTCATGGGTACAGATGTAGAAATGGCTGTATTAATTATTAATTTTCAAGTCCAAACTCTAATGTTTCTGGCTGTAGGCCATTATAAAGCTTCTTGTACAAAGACATACATAATTCAGTTCTTGTAAAGAGCTTATCAAAGTTCAGACAAAGTAGAGTTTCGAAGAGATTGTAAGTACAAAATATGTGATTCTCTACAATGGCAAATTGCTCAGAATTAGTCAGCCTGTTAGTATGGATGGATGCCACATTATGAATAAATCATATTTTGTCACATCTTCCCTCAATGTTTCACTGTGCTCCCTGTCCTCTGAAAGTCCTCCTTAAAAAATATCGAAGCTCCTCGAGTGTATCCACACAAATGCGTGATTTCACAGCCATGGCTTCAAGTATGGTTCTACTTCTCTGCTGTTAAAGTTTCTCCTGACACTTTGGTAACTTTCTCAGCATCTGGGAGAACAGTGTCTTGATGATCAAATCTCTAACTGTACATACGGCTTTACTATTTCATGACCTTTACTTTACTAACTCTTGTTAAATTTATCACAAAGATTATTAAGTGAAATGTACAGGAGGAACAAGTTATTACTCCTTTCTTTCTTACTACTCAATGAAGAAGAAACTGTAAACTTGGGGAGCATACTTTTCCTGCTAAATCAGAGCTGAGTTTCTTTCTAAACTGACAATGGAATTAAATACTCTTACTCCCTTGAGTTCTTCTATGTACTTGAAGTAGAAAAGAAAGCCTCAGTTAAAAATATTTACAAAATTTTACATTCCAGATCTTTCTGATTTCAGTAATAAGAGTCATATTTCATGAGGCCAAAGATCTATAAGCAAGAATTTAAACCAAGTAGTCAAGGATCAGAAATATACAGATGAATATAGCAATCACTAATGGAAAACCAATAGGAAGAGAAATTTCATGTCAAAGCATTTTGACTATCATGGAGCCCTGAATAGGTAGAAGCTAAATATGGAATGATTACAAATAAATCAGGCATTCTTTCCCTAAAACTCTTAATATGCATAGCCACTCAGTAGTACTAAAACAGTGATGAAATACATGTCCCTAAAAATGATCATTATTAGAGGAGTTAAAGGATCTTTGAGGATCATGATTAAAGGACTAAAAAGTCAAATGTTTTGCTGGAAGAGAAGAATTCATCTCTTGATTTCACGGCATCAAGATTTATAAATGTGACACAATAATACTCACTAAAGGCCAAAGCATTGATTACATAGACGGTTTGAATAACACCATTTGGTAAGGTTTACTTTATGACTGTCTTATCCTATGGAACAAGTAGGCATATTCAGTGGACTTTTCTTGAAATGGAACTCATATCACACAACTAAAATGTTATATCTAGATACGTTGTTCTCATCTAAGGACTAAAGTTTTGATATTTAGGATAGCTCTTTATGCTTGATTCTTTATTCTCTTGCTATCATTTCTTTCCCATAAAGCTTGCTTTCTCCCCTAAGAAGAAATATCAGAGGCTATCAATCAAGAAGAATCCCTGCTATGTACCAATATGTAATTATATGTTACAAAATTAAATTTATAAAATTTAAATTTCATAAAATTATAAAATAAGTTTTATAAAATTAATTGTATAAAGCTAATTTAAAGAATTATAGTAAAAAAACTAATTTTGAAGTAAATTGATGTCACAGGTTTTTGCTAAATCACTTTAAAAATGTGCTGCAGTTCTTTTATTCCATTGCTCTTCAAAATTTAAGATTAAGAGAAAGATATCTAGAAATAAAGTTACCATACATTTCATTTTGTAGGCCTGTGTTACATATGATGTCCTAGTCTAATCTTTAAGAGCAATACTTTTCACATTCCAAAATGTCCCACTCTGGAATTAACATTCATGAGGACTAAATAATAGAATAATTTAAAATTATCTGAATTTATTATGTATATCTTTTTAAACTTCAACAGAGATAAAAGAATTAACACAAGCATTGATTTTTCAGTTTAGGGGAAAACTCTCCCCCAAGAGCCTCCTAGGTTTAGAAAGTGACTGGATAATGGATGTTACAGCTGGAATCTAGACACTGGCAAGCCTCTTGAGCTCTGAGGTGGGGCTTTGGAAGTGACTGGATTAGGAGTGTGAAATATTGGATTAGTCCATTGATTGGTTTAATATAGTTCTGGGTATAGATGATGGATTTGCTAGAGAGGGAAGCCCCACCCTGAATGTGGGCAGCAGCGGTCAGTAGGCTTGCAGCCTGGACAAAACAAAAGGGAAAAAGCAGAAAGCCCCACTGCCTGCTGCTTGCCACATCAAGAACAGTTTCTCCTCTTCCATGCCCCCCTGTCTTGGAGCCAGCTGACTAAGGAGTCAAACTGTGAAATAAAGTATATCTTTCCTCCTTTAATATGTGAGCATTGGTTATTTTGTACCAGCAATGAGAAAGTAAGAAAATGGGAGTGGTATCCTCATCAGCAGATTACTCCATTGATGAGTTCATAAGCTAACTGTGTTGTTAGGTGGTAGAGAGGAGGCTGTGTGGACAGGGCTCACTGGGAACATGCTGGAATATCATATCATCTTCCCTGGTGTCTCCATTCTGTCTCTGACACCCGCCTATCAAAGCAACTGTTTTCCACCCAGGCCTTTAAACCAAGTATTCTTCCATAAAACCAGTCAACCATAAACCGAGGCTCTGAGTCAATACAAATCTTTCCTCCTTTAAATTGTGTATATCAGGTATTTTGTCCCAGCGATGAAGAAAGACAGACTTTTGTATGACAGAAGTTGGGTCATGGCTATGATTATATCTGACTATGTGGTTCTGAAATTTTTCTACCTTCCTAGAGGGAGGAGTTTTGTGAGGACACCTAGAAAATCTGTAGAATGTTACGGGGACAGTAAGCAAAAATTCATGGAAGGTTCTGGTCAAAACTCAAAAGACCACAAAGCTGATAGAAATATAAACAATGAAGGCTAAACTTGGAAGGTTTCTTTTGGGAATAATAACTCCAGTGGCAATTAGACTGGATACTGTATGTGTTACTCTATGGCAGGAATTTTACCTCCATTTTGTAAATATTCTAAGACTTTTACAGAAACTGAGATTGAAGGTGGTGGACTGACGAATCTGATGGAGGAAACTTAAAAAGAGCTGAAGTCAAGCCTGTGGCATAGGTACTTATGGGTACTTTCAAGCAGATTTACAGTGGAAATCAGGAATAAAAAGTGTTTTGAAAAAATTTCAGTTTCACCAGAAAGGACATACAAAGCTAGGGCAAAAGGAAGTATGGTTGTGGAAAAGATTAGCATTAAAAAGAAGTCAAGTTCTTTGTATCAGGACAAAGGCATGTCGTGAATGAGCAAGCCCCGTCTTTTAGAAGCAGGGCAGCAAAGATATAAAAGTTTGATTTGAAAAGAGACCCCTTTGGCCCCCTTCTTTAGAAAATTCTCACGGGAGC
Source organism: Dasyprocta punctata (assembly GCA_004363535.1). Classification (NCBI taxonomy): domain Eukaryota; kingdom Metazoa; phylum Chordata; class Mammalia; order Rodentia; family Dasyproctidae; genus Dasyprocta; species Dasyprocta punctata. The sequence goes on from RJWM01008949.1 coordinate 12,151, forward strand.
ATGATTTCTCGGGATTTGTTTCGTAGTGCTCCACCATCCAGGCACTTAGAGGCTCCACAGCCACGATTCAAAGGGTTCTGGATATTGCTCATGCAGGCAGCAGACCTTAGTGTCTTCCATGTGGTGCTGGCTTTCAGAAATGCAGAAAGTTAACACTGTGGGCACATGGAGACTTCTACTAAGATTTCACCACAATGGAAAGTTCAGGCAATGTGACCCTGAAAGGGAAGTGCATGAAGCTGAAAGTAGAGTGGAGAAATTGGGAAGCTGAAGACACCATGAACATGGTATCAGCGAAAGAAAGCCCCTGGAAGTCGTCTGTAGAGCTACCCCAAGGGGGAGGATATGAAGGTTGTAACTGGTAATGGCATAGAGGCAAGGCTCCCAAAGACTTTTAGACCTCATTACTAGACATAGAGTTGCAGGATTTAATGTCCATCCTGCTAGGTTGTGTTCTCACTTTTGTCCAATTCATTTCTGCCACCATTAGACAGTATCTCCCTTTTGAAACAGAAATGTTTACTGTGTGGCACTGTACATTTGAAGCATTTGACGTTCTTTCAGATTTATGCATAAGCTCACAATGGTTCTGAGTCTCAGTAGAGACACTGATGCGGACTTTTCAGCACTGCTAAAACTTTTAAGATTTTGGCAACTCTTCAAGATGGACCAAATACATTTTATATAATGAGATAAACATGAGTCTTTTGGGGACCATGAAAAGAATGTTATAGTTTAGATAAAAAATAGACCCCCAAAACCTCAGACACTGGAAAGGTGATTAGATGATGGGAGCACTATAGGCATCAGCGGATTCATTCACTGATGAGATTTGTAGCCAAATGTGCTGTTAAGGAGGCGGGCTCTCCTCGGATGTGAGTCACTGATGGTGAGGCCTGGGAGGGTGAATCTTCTTATCTGATTCTTCCCCTCTTTCGCTGCTTCCTGCCTGCCATGGAATGAGCAGCTGCCTTCTACACAATCCTTTCAACCACGCTGATTCTTCTTTGAGTCAGCAACCAGAGACTGAGTCTGTGAGCTAAGATAAAACTGTACTCCTTAAGTTGTGGATGTCATATAGTTTGTCCCTAAAACTGAAAAGTAATTAACGGAAAAAGTAAACAATAGTAAAAAAAAAAAAAAAGGGATATCATGCAATATAAAATAACAGGAGAAATCAGAGCAAAATAACTTTTACTTTTAGTTATGAAAAATAAATTCATTGATACTAAAAAACTCAATTGAATGGGCACTTGGCAGATCAAAAACAACCAAAGGGGGAACTACAATAGTGATCAACGCATCTGTGAAATTCACCCAACTTCTAGTACATAAATAAAAAGTCACATGAACATCAAGAATATTCTTGATTCTCAAAAATAATATAGGGAAAGTACAGTAAATGGAAGAAAATCAATATTTAAAATTTTTTTGAAATATGTTGAGCTAAAGAAAAAAATAAATGCTCTTAATAGCAAAACATGTAAAAAGGAGTAAAAAGTGCATTGAAAGTAAACATCGAACTAAAGTGGCTACATGTGAAAACTAAACTACAAGTCATAAATTAACCTGAACCAAATGATAAATAAATAAATAAATGGGTTAACAGTGTGATAATCACAAAGCAAAAACACTTTTCCAATGACTGACATACAATGGAAGGCAAATTTCTAAGAGCAGATACAAAAAATTATTAACTTTTAATGCTAAATCTATCAAACCCTAAAGACAGTATTCAGGAAGAAAAATAACAACATTTTTAGAAAAAGACTTACAGCATTTGTGCTTATAAATTCTTACAGAAAATAAATACATGAAGATAGGCTTCAGTAAGAAGATAATTATGACCAGCAAGAAGGGTTACAGTGCAAGAGGGAATGGAAATCAAAGGTCATAATAAATATCTTGCTAAAAGTAAGTACAGAGTATAAACATAATGATAATTACGCATAATACATTAGAAGATTTTTAATTGTTGCTGTTTAATGTTTTAGTTTTCCCAAAAGAGACTTGTTTAAAACATACAATGTGCATTCAAAAGCTATAGTGAATGTTTAAATTTAAATATACATTATATATATGTTATAATATAAATCATACTGCCTTTAATCCTTTTCAAAATATTCTCCCTGCCTTACCATACACTTCTCCCAACATTCTTGCTGCTTTCTGAAGCAGTTCTAAGAGTTCTTTATCATGAGAGTGTCCAGTTACACTTTCCTGGCTGCCTTGATGTTCTGAATCAATAAGAAATATTTACTTTTCATGGTCATTTTGACTTGGAGCAAGAGCCAGAAGTTACGCAGTGACAGATCCCATAAATAAGGCAGATGAGGAGAGACTGTAATATTTTTTACAACTAAGCCTTTCTGTTCGCTCGCACCTTGAACAGTGTTCATGATATTTTTGGTGAAACCTCAAGACTTCTGTAGAAACTAGAAATAAAAATGTAGTATTGTTTGTTCAAAGTGAGAGAGATTATTTGGTGGGTGATTAATGGCAATGTGTCTAATGCTTTTCATTGAAACATTCACTGTATATTTTGATCACATCCTGTATCAAAACTCTTCCTCAAGCATTGTCCAAAGAGAGAAGGACTTCTCAGGCAGTGGTGGCAAACGTATGGCACGTGTGCCACAGAGGGCTGCTTGCTATCATTGAAAGCTCTGAAAGGTTCACCATCACTATTTCAAGGTTATCAAGGCACTGAAAATGTAAAAAGAGTGTTAATATTGACAAAGAATAAGATTTTTCTAGGAAAGGTGTTTTTAATTATTTTTCTCCATAATAAAAGAAATACCAAGTTAAAGTGCTTTAATGCTTTAATTTAAAAAAAATCAAACATACACTGTATTTTTGCCTTTGAAATTTAAAACTGTTTAATTTGCTGTTTTTTTGAGTTTTATAGTTTCTATTAATTAACTTTGTAATTCTCAGGATACAAACATTCCAAATCAAAGCTCATCTAGATTTCAAACAGTCTCAGTATTTACTTTACATGGTGATTTCGGTGGAACCTATGTAGGAGAGGGATAAAAATAATAAGTGCATTATTTTAAGATAGTTCCCTGGTGGATTATAATTTTTATTTTTAGAATCCAACATACTGGTCAATTGAATACAAATAATAAAGTAATGCTAAAGCCTATATTTATAAACCAGAAAGGCAAATGTCTCTTGTTCTTTTCTATTCTCAGAAAAATTATTCCAATAAGTGCATTGACATACAGATTCTAATGAGAGGCAAACATTTACAAAGTGTGAAAAATTTAGGAGAGAATTCCCTATTACAGATTTGTATAAATTAACTTTCAATTTTCCAACGAGCTTCATGTATGCATTTAATATTCAGTCAGGTCCTTTAATTAATATGTGTGTGAGGCAGTTACTAGAAGTACTTTCTCTTTAAAGTAAATTAATGCATCCTTACCTGGTTGGTTTTATTTTAAAATACTTAATATATTCAGTGTGACAACAGAAGTAATGTGGAAATTTGCACTATTGTGCTCTGAACCACTTTGTGCATTCCCTACCTTCAATGCATCCTTAAAACATAAATTAATACTTAATGAACATTTCTCAATGATGATACATGTGCACTCGAGTCAGTATTTGGTTCTTTAGGTAATACCTGACCTGTGTGCCAAATTTAAATTTCTCATCCAACCAGCAGACTCCAGGGGAATTGGGACTCTCAGGGTGAGCAGTCCGTGGGTAAAATTATGAAAGCCTCAATTAAAACTGTAGCAGCACAAATAAAGTGGAGTTATTTGGTGCTAAATGAGAAAGAAACACAGTTTTGGTGACAGGGTGGAAGTACTAATTGATCTAAAAAAAATGAAGAAATATAGAGGCTACACAATGAAACTACTGCTTCTAAGGCACTTGTCTGAATTTGAGTTTTCTGGCTACTCTATTAGCATATGGGTATTAGAAAACAACTTTCAAGAACACAATTGTCAGACTCCTTGGCTTTGTTCCATTACTGACCATGTGGTGACATACACAGGTTCCTTAACCACTTGGAAACTTCACTTTCTAAGCTGTAAAATCAGCATAATAATACCTAGCTCAGAAAATTCTAAATATTAAATCAAATTAAGTAATGTAATAGAAAACTTAAGGGCTATAGAAACCTGATCATTTAGAAATACTAAACAACTGTGGTATAGCATGAGTTCAGTAAATGCTAGTTGTACCACTACTCTGTCTATAGTCTTCCCTCTCATATGATCAATTGTAATAGTTTCCAAAATCACTTGGCATTTCAAACTTCTCTATATGAGGCACAGACTTTGCCCTTGAGATTGAGACTCATGCATTCAACTAGAAATTATTATCAAAGTAATAACAAAAAATAGAAGTAGGCCATTTTGAAGGAAAGAGGGTGCAGTGTGCATCTGTCAAATTAATAGAAACATAATACGCTAAAGTTAGGCTGCTTGAGACAGGTTTATAAAAGGGACAATCACAAAGGGAGAAATTTTAGAAAGGGTTGTTTTCCATATGCCAAGTGATAATACAACACACTGTCCCACTAACACAGAGCCCCCTATGTAGTCCAAAGGACAAGGAGCGGCAGGACCATTGTAATATTGAAGGATAATGCTGGGTAAGAAGAGTAATAGTGAGAGGACAACCGATTTTCATCATGGGACGTGGTCTGTGGTGACTGCATAAAGAGGGTACAGATGAAGCAAGTGTTCCAAAGTATTTTAACCCTATTTTTCTCTCCTTCTTTAAATGCTCAGTATGGTTACTTAGTGGATGAACAGAAGAACACATCAAAGTACAACAAGAATAGAAAGCATATCTTCCAGTGACTACCTCAGGGTATCTGGCATATAATTTCCAAATACAGGGCTGCAAAATCATGCAGAAATAATAAATAACTGTGTTAAAATTTCTTAACAAGTCAAGGTGTCTTTGTTTCAGAGGATGGTTCCACTTTCGAAAGCACCAAAATAAATGTCAGAACAGATTTATCCTTTATATTCAGTATAAGGTCATTTACACATATCTCAGATAAGTCAGAGTAGGTAGGTATGAAACAAATATTTTAAAGCTAAGATTAGGTATAAGTGTTATTTGCTTTCTTTTTTTTTGACAATTTTAAATCTTGCTATTATGTGTTCCTATAGTACACCAATATTTCCTTCCCTACCCTTGGGATATATTTATTTTTATTTTTTTCACATTGCATATTACTATATTCCCAGAAATTATTTCGAACAAAAAATATAGACATGAAACATTATCCAAAAAATTATTAGCACAAAACTTTTGCCTCAATGAATCAAGAGAAACCAGCTATATGACTATCTTTTTATGATTGCTGTGTTGTTTTCAAATAAACATTTCATATTAAAAATGAAATCTGAAGATAACCTGAGAAAACTACTTTTCACTCAAAATTCTTTTTCTTTAACTGTCTTAACTAATTTTTATATACATTGATTTTGTTTCAGTTCATCACACAAGTGCAACAATGTGATGGTTACATATGTGTAACTTATTTAGTTCACTGAGAAGTATGTTTTCAGTACTCATCTATTTAAGAATGAAAATGTCTAGCTTATCATTCTTTATAGCTGAGTAATATTCCATAATATAGAAATATCACATCTTTTTTATCCATTCCTTAGTCAAGGGGCATTTAGGTTGTTTCCAAGATCTAGCGATTATGAACTGGACAGCTATGAGCATAGGTGCACACATATTGCTGTGGTAGGATGTTTTTAATTTTTTGGGAAGATACCCAGAAGGGGAAGAGCTGGGTCAAATGGGACCTCCAATCCTAGTTTTTTGAGGAATCTCCACACTGACTTCCACAGTGGTTATAGCAGCCTGCATTCCAACCAACAGTGGAGAAGGGTTCCATTTTGCCCACAGCCCCTCCAGCATTTGTTATTGGTTTACTTCTTAATACTAGCCATTCTTTCTGGGTTGAGGTGGAATCTCAGTGTTACTTTCATTTGCATCTCTCAAACGGCCAGTACTGTTGAACATTTTTTCACATATTTATTTGCTGTTTGTACTTCTTCATCTGAGAAGTGTGTGTTCATCTCAGATGCCCATTTTTGAATTGGGTCTTTAAATCTTTGAAGACTGATTTTTCTAAGTTCTTTATAGGTTTTTAATATTAATCCTTCATCTGAGGGACAGCTGGGAAACATTATCTCCCATATCGTGGGCTGTCTCTTCACACTGTTGGTGATTTCTCTTGCCGTACAAGAGCTTTTCGGTAGGATGAGATCCCATTTGTTGATTCTTTGCGATAATTCCTGTGCAGTCTGGCTTTTATTCATTAAGTCTTTGCCTACACCAATGTCTTTGACAGTTTTAGCTGCTCTGTCTTCCAGCAGATAAAGAGATCACTTAAACCATTGTTGAAAAATTTCTACTTTGGTGCTTCTTCTTTCAATTTCTGGGCAATATGCTTTCAACTTGGTGTAAATTGAGGACTTCAAATGGACACAAATTTTTCTTTTTTCAATCTTTATTACCATATTCTTGCAGTACATAATGATTATATTCATCGTGTGGAATTGTTTTTTGTTTAATTTTTTTTTTATTTTTGGTTTTGGAAATCTAACTTACAACCTTGTGCTTCCCAGGCAGGCGCTGTGCTGCTGAGCTATAATACCAGCATCACCATGTGGAGTTGGTACATGCATATCACACATCTTACTCCTTTGTATTTCTCTTTCTCTTTCCTTTTCCTTTTCCCTCCACTTCTTGGTCCTTTTCCCAAAAGATTTATCTCCATGTAGTCTATTTAATGTTTATTCTTGTATTGTTGACCTCTGTTGTTTTACAGTCCCACTGCTGTTTTTAATACTTACATAACTCCCAAAGGAAAGTGGAGTGGTCACTAGTCACTTGGTCCACATAAAAGGCCAATCTGATAACAAATATGTATAGACAGTGGTTAGAATTCAACCAGTTAGCCTTAGTGAACTTTGCAGTGTCATTTAGTCCCTTTCTTCTGCCTGACAATATAATCACATTTATTCACAGACCCAGTACTTAGTACATATGTATTAAGGAACTTTCCAGTACTGGATTCTTTTCTTGGTACTAGAGACATGGATATAGAGATTTCAAACAAGTCCTCCATTCTCACTGGATTTTGCAACTACAGGATCTGATGGTATATGATTGACCAATAAATCACCTTTTCACATTTCTGAAGAGTTTTCCAAGAGGGACTTTTATAGTCAGTCCTCTTAGAGCCACACGTTTTAGGTCAAATGAATACAGTTAAGAGATAGTGAACATTAAAGGTTGATTTTGATTATCCTGCCTCTTCTCCACACTCAAGATGAAAATCCTGAATCAAATCTGAAGAGGGCTTAAATTATGACTGTGTTCTTTGAAGGAATAGTGAGGAGCAGATAGATGTATTGTAGCCAGCGTAGGCTTTATCCAAGAGACATTTGGTTAATTACATTGGTTAGTCAGATTTCTCTTTTCTACCATGGTCACATTGACCATTCCTTATAAATTTGTTGCTGAGAGTATCTGGGCATGAAAGGGTCCTGTTACGGCTGTATCTAGATGTGCCCCCTCCCAGGCCTCATGTGGTCACAGGTGGGGCTTTTTCAGAGGTGACTGAATCTGGAGTGAGTGATGCTCAGATTAAAGATGTACAATGAGTTTGCACGGTCATGATCCCAGTACTTAAATAGAGTATGAAAGGGACAAAAGAAGCTGCTAAGGTCTCTTACTTTCTTCGCTACCTTCTGTCTACCATGAACTGCTCTCCTCTGTGATGCCTGCCTGCCATGCCGCCCTGCCTTGGAGCCAACCTAGTATGGACTGAAACCTCTACAAACTGTGAGCTAAATAAATCCATTTACCTTTAACCTTGGGTGTCAGTTACTTTGTCTCAGCAACGAGAAAAGTTAACTAAGGTAGGCCTCTACATGAGCTGCTGGTAAATGTTGACAAGGTTATTTGAACTTTATCAAAAACTTTTCCTCATATTTAAAATGAGAATAATGTCCAGTCCTATTTGAGCTAAAACTCTGGACTTTGATATTGTCTATTAATGGTATTAACAGAAATTTTGACTCACTTTTACTTCATTTTGAGAGTTGTTTATTACTCCCAACTGAGATACGTTGGAAATATGGATAGCTATTTATAACCATTCAAGGTTGATAAAGAAGCTAATAATATTCAAGTATAACATTTATATTATAGCAGAAAGCATGAAAACTAATTAGATAATTTATAGTTAGGTCTTTCTAATTACAATAAATACTAGTGCTCTAATAAGCACTCACTAATATAGAATGATCCAAGTATTGGCCTTATAATAATAATTTTTTCTATTTTTTCGCACTAACATAAAATAATTTTATACATTTACCACAGTGAATTAATTAAATTTTTGTGAAGTATTTCATTGTATTGAAAAGACTGAAATATTATATTATATATTATATATTAAAGCAATATTTTTATTCTAACATAAAAAATACTATTAATCTCTGCTATTCAGGCAGAAATGAGTCAAATCTCATCTTTACTAATTATAGGCACAGTTTTTCGTACTGCTTAACTATGAAGAACACAAAAATTGTTTTTTATTCAAAGAAAACTTTCCATCTTTACCAAAGCTTCCTTTGGTTTCTCTTCTGTATGTCTCCTGTTTCTTGAATCTAAATTTAAGTACATGAAAGATCTTTCACAGGCACCTTCGTGAGGTCTAACAGTTCCAGGCAGAGTGCTGGAAACTGTCTCTTTTCACTTCATGAAATCATCTCACCTTGCATTTCATTCCCCTCTGTTCTTATTACCCTCAGTGACAGAACCTGATGAATTTCCCTGAACTATGAATTTGTTTTCCTCTAAGACTGTCTCTTTAAATTAATGGTTCTGACTATCAACTCAATTGAGAGCATTTTGTGACCTTCAATTGACAACCAGTATGTAGATTTTTTTACTAACTGGAAAAACAATGGAGCTAAAATAAATGAATAAAACCTTGTCCATCAGACTTAAATCCAACTGCTCATACAAATGCTCCTTTTAGCTTTCTGAAGGTGTTCAAGTTATCTGAGCATTGTGGACTTGACTTTCTCATATTTAAAATAAGAATAATGTTACCTATCCCTTCTCACTGTGACTTGCGTTACATAAAGTTACTTTTAACATATCTTGAGTACTGTTGCTTCTCCAGTGCCTTAGCATTCTCCTTCTAATTGTCGAGTGCATCTTGTTCTTCTTACTTCTATGACCAAACATCAATCGTATGAATTTTTAGTATACACCAGCTTTTCCCATCAATCATGGGACTTAATTTTATTAAGTCTAAATGCTTTTTTAAACATATAACATATTTAAGCTTTAAGTTTGAGCATATATATTTATATAAAGCTACACCATTTACCTGAAATTGTTAATGACTTGTAAAAGGAGCATTTGTTTTTACCAATCTACAATTATCTCGTATGTATTGGGATGAGGAATTAGACCCAATCATTATTGTTTTGTGATATAAAGATTTGGTATTTCTATTGCTTTTACTGAATCAGACGGTATTTCAGATTTTAAAGTCTTGTCAGCAATAAATGTTTCATTATATAATTGTTCAGTTGATCGGTAAATAGCAAACCAGAATTCACTTCTTACTAATTATTTATTTTACCATTAGCATCCCATAGATCTGGCCATTCACCTGCTCTTAATTGTGCCTACCGTGCCTTTGTCCAGTGATGTTCAGTAGAACATGACAGGTTAGATGTTTTTTTTAAATGTATTTCTCATAGGTTAGTTCAGCTCTGGGTGTGTCAGCTCTTATCCGTTTAAGAGTTGATCATTACTGTGAAGAAACAATCTTTTTTATAGTCTTTTTTGCTAGAAGTTAGAATGAACTTTGTTTTGGTGGGATACTTTGCCATTAATTTTTCAATACGTCACAAATTCAAAATTGTAAGTCCATTTTCATTGCCATAATAAACACTTGCAGGTTGTATGTTGTTAGTCACTCTAAATGAAATTTTTGCTTCATAACTTTTAATTAGTGATGTATGTTATATTTTTTAACAGGCTCCTTTAAGTGCTAGCAATCTAATAACTGCTAAATCTACAATTTAAATAGCTTTGTTGAACCATAGTTCAAATGCCACCAACTTTGCTTCCTTAAATTGCAATTTGATAATTTTACTGCAGTTTCAAGTTAGATATCCATTAGTGCAATCTAATTTTAGACCATTCCCACAACCCGTGACAGAAATCCTGTACTCACTAGCTACTACTTTCTATTTCTGCTTTCCTCCTCTAAACTTAATCCCCTTTCCCCAATGAGCCCTAGATAATTGATCCACTTTATAGTTCTGTGTATTTTCCAGTTCTTGATATCTGATGCAAATGGTAGCATACAATATATCATCTTTTATAATTTGATTCTTTTATTTAGCATTAATTTTTCAGAATCATGTGATAGATTCACTCAATATAAATAGCACATAAGAGGATTAATATTCATTTCCTTTATTGCATAATAATATTTCATTGTTTGAATATAACATTTTGTTTATTCATTCAACAGTGCTGTACATTTTGGTTGGTAAAATTCTGTGGTTGCTATGAATATATTTGATGAAATATGAATATATAAGCTTTTGTGTAGGCATATAATTGCACTCCTATTGGATATCTACCTGAAGGAAAAATTGTGGGGTTACACACAGTTCTCCATTCCAAGAATAATTTGCACATAATGTGGTAGAAACATTATTTATATTATTACATTTATTAGCTTTCTTGAGAATATTATTGTGACTAGACTACATACTAGATATATAAACCTTGCATGTTTTATTTCAACACTTAATGCTTACACTTTCTTGCGTGATTTTCTATGAGTGTCCAGTCTTTTGCCCTATATTTTCATAAATGCAAAACCACAACTTTGTATTTAGTAGTATTTCAACAGAAAAGTAAAATATACACACAGAGATTTTTTTTAAAAGTGCTCTATCCATGAAAAATTCAATAATTTGTTGGTAGCATGGCTGTGCAGGTTGATATTTTATTGATCTTTAAGAGATCAAATTAATGGAGTAACTGTATTTCTATGTTTTTATGATAAGCACATTACACACAATGAAAATTGAAACACAGGTTTTCGCAACCCAAAGTCCTGTCACTCAGAAGGAGATGAATTGATTCCCCATAAACTAGGCCAGTTGTACCCTTTGCTTTTATTTCTCTCTGTTGTTCACAGCTTTGCCATAGTCTTTCTATCACTCTGTCAAACCAAATAGTTCAATTTATAGCTCAACTCGTAACTGCAGCAGTAACTTTTCCAGATCAACTTTATCTATAGCAATACAATGACATACAATAATGCTTTATTGACCCTGCCAATTACAAAAAAACAAAACAAAACAAAAAAATCCTGGTGCACTGAAGATGCTTAACATTCTCAAGAAAAGTAAGTTATTTTTCCATCCATATTATTGTTTCAAACAGGGTAAAAGCAACATATAATAAGACAAGAGCACGCCACGTAAGAAGTGTTTCTTGATCATTCTCTCATATGAATTGGAGGGGGATGAATCAGTCTTTGGAGCCCACAAGAACTAGTTCTTTTGGATCAAATAACTTGAATAATAATTTTAACCTATTAAGGATTATTTTAGAAAAATCCAAACTACACATTTTCAGTTAAAAACCGAAACTCTTTGCAATGATATTATAGTGATGATTTATTTATTTTATAAAACATTGTTTCTTGAATATTTCTCATTGTTTTTCAAATGGTTATCATCAGGTTTCTGAACTAGATCCCCGCCCAACTAGGAAAGAAAGACCTCTCCCAAACAGATGTGTTATTCACCCCAAGGGAGGCATGGCGTTCAAGAGGAAGCAGGCAGCTGTCTCCACACAGCTCAACCTGCAAAGAGCTGGTTCCATGAAAAACCACGAGATGTGCTGTGCCTGCCAGCACCCCCGTACCCTGTCACCTAGCCTTAGACCCCTACTCAGAGACCCAAAATTTTGCACCTGCCTCAGCAATGCCTCCCTCCACTACCTAAACTCCCCTATAAAAACATGCCCTCACCCCTTGCTCAGGGCCAACGGTCATTTCACCCTTAATAAAGTCCTCGCACATTGCTTCAACCTTGCCTGCCTCAGTGCTCTCAGTTGCACCTTGGTTTAGCCTAACAGCTATAGTCTTGGGGAAGGATAATTTCTCTCATTTTTCATGAAAGGTCATTCCCTTACTTTATCTTAGGAAAAACTTACATGCAATCATCATATAAATCTTATATTTAAAACTTTTAGCAATGAGAGAAAAAAGACTGATAAATTTATGAATTATACACTTTTTATTCTTCGAGTTTTAATTATCAGTCATAGTCATGAAAATTCAGGTTTCAATGGGGGAAGTATTTTAATGGAATTTAAAGGAAGACAAATGAGTGTTCTTGCAGCTGTGTATGTGCCATGCATAAGCTCAGAGATGAAGAATGCAGAAGCAGACAGATGAATGAGGGAACTTTGTACGATATAACTTAGTATCATGGAGAGAAAAAATAGAAATATGAGAATAGAGGAAGGAGCACCAGGAGTGCAGATTCTTTACTTGTAGCCCAATTTTAAATGTCATTCTTATGTTGTATCAACCATACACTGAGACTGAGCTGGAAATTTTACATCTATCTACATTTATCAATGCATTTTACTTTTCTATTACATAAAACTTCCTAAGTGCTCCGTGTGTGTAAACATGTGCTACAAAATCTTTAACATAATGTTACACTAAATATATAGCATATCAAATGCTGAAAAAATGTGTATTCCTATGAAATAGGAACATTAACGTACCAGCAGCATCTCCTGTTAAAAGGAAACTATATTTTATACTGTTTGGTGATTTTGAGCAGAGGAAGAGTTGAGGGAGAAAGAGAAAAGGAAATGCAAGGAAGCTTAGAAGTTCTTTTTGTAGTCAGTCATAGTGATAAATGATTAAAATGGCATTTCAATTTTTAAATTAGGTAAGGAAATCCAGACTTCAGGTTGTCATTTCAAATTAGAAGCTTAATTTTTCCATAACAGTCAGAAAACATCTCTCTGATTCATTACTACTGAGACTTCATGAAGATATTTAACTTTGATTACAAATATAAAGATTTTTCTGCCAAGTCTTTGTCTAAAACTGCAGTTATGGTTTCAGAAAATGACAGCGGTTGTCCTATTTTTCACTCTTCATTGTCATGTTACCATATTATATGTACAACATTGAAGACTCAGAAAATTTAAAATTATCACACCTTACCCAAAAACATGGTAATGAATTAACCATACAACAACTAATCCCATATTCAATCAATTATCTAACATCACTTTAAGTGTCAAAAAATCCATTAATATATTTTAAATACAAATAGCAGAAACATATTTTTGCCATGCAAGCATAAGACACGGAAATATAATTTGCATCTATTGCTTGCCATTTCTATGGTTTTTTTTTTTTTTTTGCCATTCCTATTCTATACTTAGGACAAAATGTTTCCATGTGGAGAACTGAGGAAATGTCATTGAGAATGAAGAAAAAGCTCACCTGTCACTGACAGATCATTTCAAAAAGTATCAGTGGGCCATGTTTTTTAGATTTTCATGGAAAATAATTTCAATATTCCAAAACCATCCACCCGCATATATTTGAAAGCAGTTGTTAATTCTGACTGTTAGGAAAGAAGTAATCTCTTGAAAATATTGTTCTGTTTTATTTGATTTTTCTTAAATGAAAGTGTCAAAGTAGGTAGTGGATAGATGGCTATGTAAGGAATGATTGGATATAAATAAATGAGGGAGAATCAAATGGAAATCGATATGGATTTATTGTAACTATGTACATTAATGTAATTAACATACACTAATGTAACCAATGCAAATGAATGTAATTAATATAAAGTTACTTTCTCTCGCATTCTCTAAGTACCTCTTCTACTTCAATAATTTGGGCTGAATAGAGATGAAATACACAAAGATTAGAAAATGTAGAGTTGAGTAAAACCAGTTGGGTGCTAGCCAGACATCATGGACAGAGGGAGACTATAAAAGGCAAATTACCACAGTGACGAGGGCTGATAGGAGTCATAAAACTTGGTCTTTATGAACATAGGGCTTAGTCAAACAAAATCAGCTGCTTACAGATCTGTTCTGATGCCTTCACTGGCTGGGCCAGACATTTAGGATTTGGTTGCTTGAAATATTTCTTCTACTCATCCCTCTCTCCATCAGTCACTAAAATATCTTCAGAACTGGTTTTAAAATCTTAATTCTCACAAAGACCTTTACCTAGGGTGCTATCATCTGTCACTGAATTTCTTCATGTCTTCTGGTATCTACTTTTTCAAATGTACATCTTTCCAATTCTCATTCAATATAGAATTTTTTCTATATAAACCAATTTGCATTACTCTCCTGCATAAAACTATTCATCAACATCTCAATCAGTCAGATGACCATATAGCTCTAGGTGATCAGTTCTACAACTCTGTCATCATCTTGTCCTATGTGATGCCGTATTCACCAGGCATCAGCATTCTTTTATTTTTTAAATTTTCATGTTTTTGCCTGCTTTCAGTTCTTCATTGTTCCGCTAGACATGCTAATTATTTTCAGATTAAATATAGTGTCTTGATTGAGACTTTTGTTGACCTCTGTCTAAAATTATTCCTCCTTTTATTATTTCATACATGTTTTATATTACTTTACTAAATATGACATATTTTAATTATAACAGTTTTCATTTTTGTGTTATAGTTTCTGCCCAAATAGGTAGGTTGTAAGTCCCAGGGTCGTTTCTAGTTTTTGTATATCAGACAGAACGTGACTGAGCATATCCTAGGGTTGTAGCAAGTTTCAGTAAGTATCTAAATTGGTGAAATAATTATTAAAAAGACACAGTAATAAAGATCAATCTGTCACCCATTCAGAAGAAATCAACATATATTCATGCACCATTTACCTATGTCAGAATATTATGTGAACATTTATAATGTGAAGTCATAAAAGAGTAACTTGCAAATTACACTCCTTTTTTGGAGATTTGATATGTGACTAAGTAGTAACCTCCTTCTTTCCCTCAAAGTAATTAAAATGAGGATAAAGTTGTGCAAGATATGTGGTTTGGATATGAACATCAATTACTCATTTCTCTATCATCCACTTTTATCATTTTAGGCACAACAGCTTTAGCAATTAAGAAAGTGTGCCTCAGAATTTGAAAAACTTTGACAATTAACACTCTTTAAAATGTCCTACAAGCTACCTCATGTCCCCTTTGCAGATTACAGACAGGGAAAGATGTTTAACTTTTATTCTCTACAAAGCTAACATACCCAAAATTTTGCATTAGTTATAGTTAGCAAATAACAAATATTTTATTTAAGTAATGTGCCACCTTCATGAAAATAGGAATAATCATTTGTTGAAGAGATCTTTGGCTCAATCCTCCTTTAAGTCTCATATAAATGAAATATATTGGTATATATTGCAACATTTGTGTACACAGCTGCCAAAGAGATTATTAACATGATAATATATTCTGCCATTACCAAGTTTACATGATAATTTAGAAACATAAAATATGACTTTGTATTGGAGGGAACAAAGATTCTTTGAAAATGGTACTAGGGATAACAGAATAAAGTCACTGAATCAAATGAAGATACATGTTTTGATATATCAGTTTTAAATATACTCTTTTGATGACCTGAAGTGTAAAACTAACTTCTATTTATGCAATAGTTTAATAGAAGAAAGGGGTAATTACAAATGACCTAAATTGATCTCCAAGTAGAATTATTCCACAGCAAAATTTACACAAGGAAAAAATTCTCCTTTGTGACTGTAACACTGGTAATCGTTGTAATTTTAAATTATTACAAAAATAATTTTGAGAGCTTCAATTAAAATTATATTCCAAATACACTTCTATTCAAACTGAATGTGTTCTAAGAGAAAGTAAAAAACCCATAAATATTAAAACTTTTAGAGTCTAACTTAGTCAGTTGTGTTGACCTTTTCTTCATTCTTTTTTCTTTTTTGAAAATTTCAATGTCAGTCTTCAAAAGAAAAATCATCAGGAAGTTCTATGTTCTTCAAAACAATTACAATTCAGGATAGAAATGTTTTAAAAAGCTATAGAGCATTCACCACTGTAAAGCATTGCATTGTTCAATTAAAATAATGTGATTATTGAACCAGCTAATAGGTTCTGGTTTTTATCCTTATTTAGATTTATTTTTCAAATTGGAAATATTTTAATGAATATTTATTACAAGTTCATAAGCATTTTATTTCTTTAAAAGCAACCCTGTAACTTTCAAGTAGAAAAGTGATCATTTCCTCCAGTATTCTACTTAGTCTTAAAAAGATATAAATTTTAAGATTTTTGCATAAATATTGTTGTAGAAATGAGTGTGCTTAACCATAAGACATATAAAATACATCAGCATTCTATTATTCAGAAATTCTAAAGGTCATGTCTATTTCAATTTAGAAAACTCTTAGTTCACTACACATAATGCCTAATTATGCTGAAACTAAGATCAAGTTTATAAGAACACAACCACAAGGAGGTTGAAATGTAATACTTTGCTGCCGACACTGTAGGAAGTTGAAACTGGTACAAAAGAATTATGTATTTCTAAGTGACCTCTGCCAAATTCTAAGCTTTCTGAAGTCATTGGTGTGTCTATATTTGCCTACTACTCAAGAGTCCCCATCTAATAAAATGTCTAATACCTAGTTGAACTACTATAAATATCTATTTTGAGTGTTACTGCTATTTTAATATTAGATTCCTATATTTCCATGCTTCTATAAAAAGACATTCAATATGACTCATCGATCAAAAGACCCAAACACATAGAAGTTGCTATAATTTGAAGGTAGAATGGCCCTAAAGATGTACCCTCAAGTCAGGGTGGTGCTATTGGCAGGTGATGAGGTCTTTGGAAAGCAGGATGTAGTGGAAAGCTCTCAGGTCATAGGGGATCCTCTTAAAGGGCATCGGGGGACCCCATTCTTTTCCTCTTTCTCTTTGCTCCCTGGCTAAGGAGATAAGCAGCTTGCCTTGCCACATACCCCCTCCATGATGCACTGCCTTACCCAAGTCTAAAGCAAATGTGCCCTATCCCTGATCATGGGCCAGAATGTCCACGGCTATGAGCCAAAATGGCACGTTTGTCTCTCAAAGCTAATTACCCTGGATATTTTGCTATAAAATCCAGAAACAAACACAGATACACTGACTGTATCAGCAGTACTCTTGAAAATGTGCCCTTTCCAGTAGGCTCACTCCCAAACCTTCCCACGTGATTCAGCAAGTGTTTCAGTCCTGTGACAGCCCTGAATGAAAGCTGAGCAGGGGGACAGGAGAGAGGTGCACAACTGAGAGGTGAGTATTGAGTCACAACGTGTATCTGTACCCTTTTCAAAGCCAAGGTCATGCAGAGTTAGTCAATTACTCCATGTAGGAGATGTGAAAAAAAATATGGTGGATACTTGATTTGAAAGACAAAGTATTACAATGACACATTGCCACTAATCCCTCTAACATACTCCTCCTTGCCTCATATCCCATTGCTCTCGCCACTTTCTGAAGCAGTTCTGGAAGTCTTTCTTCGCGAATATCTTTAGTTGTACTGTTGTTGCTGCTTCAATGTCCTGAACAAATCCAAAATGCTTACATTGTACGTTCATTTGTACTTCGAGAAATAGTCAGAAATCATATGGTGCCAGATACAGTACATAAAATGGATGAGAACCCTGCATAGTGTTTTATTAGAGAGAAATTGCCATGAGCATTTTTAATTAATTCAGGACAATGAGGCAGCCTTGAAAGAAACTCACAAAGAAGATTTCCAAAATCCTGATTCAGAAAGTGAGAAAGGTGGATAAGTGTGTTCAAAGGAGGATTGAGTATTCCAAGGGAGAATAATGACAATTTGTCTTAGCTGTAATATTATTTTAAGCATTCACTATACATTTTGATCACACCTCATACATTCTTGCCACCAAGCCAGTGTTTAGGTTGCAACCAATCTTGAAAAAATTACAGAAAAAAGCAACATAAGTTTTGCAATATCATCAGATTCTACATGACATGGGGTACACATTATGAACTGATGACTGTGGGTTTTAGTCTCCTGGATCTGGACTTAAGTCCTAATTCTGTGTTATTGATAAAACAGTATCAGCATTTTGTTTTATAAAATTCAAACAAAAGTTAAGACCCTGAGGTTTTTTGTTGTTGTTGTTGTTGTTGTTGGCACCGGGGATCAAACTCACAACCTCGCACCTGCCAGGTAAGCACTTAAGCCACTAAGCTACACTCCCATCGCTGACCCTGAGGTATTTTAAGGATTAAAGATAATGTATATAAAGCACCAGGTAGAACATCTAGTACTTACTTTGTGTACAGTAAATAGAAGCTCCCATAAGTATGTATAGGATTATTGGTTATGTGTACATATGAATGTCTCATTCACATGCATGCAAAATGTGAATTTTTGAGATTAATTGCATTTTTTATTTAAATAGATAATCTCAGCACAAATGATGCCAGGCCTTGACTTTTGCAGGTACTCTGTTTGAATAATTTACCTAGTCAGTTTTTACCTAAGAATACATATGCTGCATTATCACTAAAGAAGCACAAAATAGTGAGCATCTTAATGAGCAGTGTAACCTTTTGCTTGGCCTCGCTTTCTTGAGCTATTCATTTAATCAAAAATTATAGCCAACCATGGTAGAAACCTCTCTTGAGGTTAATGTATTCGATACACACCTACCTGCATATTAAGAAGCTCATTAATAATGTACTTGTGACAAGGTATCAAACAACTCAACATCATCTAAAAGGTTGACATATTTTAATAAAAATAGTTGAATTGGAAAATTATTTGACATTATAAGACTAGATGAATATGGGCAATAAATCAGATTAAAAATTTTTATGATGCAAATCATTGAGTAGCACTTATAGTATTGAATCCTGTAGGCTATTGAAAAAAGTGAAATAATAAATAGCACTTACTACTTATATGCAATGGTTGTATTGTAAGCTACACAAATCAGAGTTCACTTCAGAATTGCAAAATACCTTTTTTGAATTGCTATGCCTTGTATAGTATGATCCTAAAAACTGAACATTTTCTGACCATTAAATCTAAACGTTAGCTTCCTTTTTGTTGTTGTCGTTGTTGTCATCTTTTGAGATGGGGTTTCACTATGCAGTTCAGGCTGGACGTAAACCCACTTTGTAGCCCAGGCTGGCTCGAAATCTCAGAGATCCTCCTGCCTCAGCCTCTCGATTACTGGTATTACAGGCATGAGCCTCTATGTTCGTCTAAACTTTAGCATTTTTATCAGTACATTTCTTCAAGTTGAAAAAGTAACATGAGGTAGTGTCATTGATCAGGGCACTTTAATACCAAAATGTACTTTTATAGTACTACTTTGCCAGTCTCTTTAGCAGCATTGCAATTATTTTAATACACGAAGAGTGCAGATTACCCAGGGGAAGTCACAAATGTACTTATGTAAACAAGATAAGCTTAATTTTCATACCTCAAAGATACACTGAATTTTCAAGTTTAATTATTTGCATTTGGTTCTCTAATCACAAAGTTCAAACATTTGTTGTTTTTATTTCTCTCTGCTATTGTTTCAACAAAAGTTCTTTCCCATTTTCTTTTATGTTTTTTTTTTGCCATAAGTGAATTAGCCTTATAGATTCTGTTAAATACAACAATCTTTTCAAGCTAAATGGATGCTTCAGGAACCCATCATAAAGTGTGTGAGATCTTTTAATATCATTATATTGCAGTGACAGGTTAGTACTCTTCTAATTCATGCTGAAGGCACCAATTCCTCAGCTTTCACTCAGTCTTTAAATTGCTAAATGTCTAAACATAATGCTTATTGTACCTTCTGCCCATCTCCTTTTCCCAAAGTACTGAGAGAACATTTTCTGTATATACATTTGCTTAATGTCCTCTGCAATCCTATAAAAACATGCTTAGATAGTAACGAAGAAGCTATCTTGTAAATTCAATTATGCATATGTATTTAATGATAATATAATTCTCACAGAATCTTTGTTGATATTTTCCTCTATCTAGAATTTTGGAACTTCGTGGTTTTACAGTGAAGTTGTATCACATAATTAACGTATCATTTAATCTTTTCTAGTAAAACTAGCTCTTGTTCCTACGCTTCTTTACATTTTTGAACTATGTTTTGTCTCAATCCATATCCCATGCATTAGGCACTTCCTCATCTGTGGAACAAAATACCTGACATGCATATTAAAGGAGGAGACATTTATTTTGTTTCACCATTTCAGAAGGGTCAGTTCAGTGTTGACAGGATCCAAAGCAAAAATAGCAGACCAAAGGGCATGATGAAGCAAAACTTATGGAAGCCAGAAAGCAGAAGATGCAAAGAGCTAGGGGAAAACATACCTTTCTGAGTCACGAACCCAGTGATCTACATCTTCTGACCACATCCCAGTTCCCTAAAGAACTTTTAGCTATGAATTTACCAATGGATTAATTCTCTGATGTTGCAGTGCCACCATGACCCAAACAATTTCCAAAAGACCAACTCTTAATACCTCAGACTTAGGGAGATATCTTAGATCCAACCCATAATGCCCCATAAAGGTAAAATGATTTGACCTATCACAGTTCAAAATAGTTGGTATACAACACTGTCATTTTTTGTATCAGATAATTGTTTGCAGTCTTGGACACATAGTGCAATTTGCACATGAATTTCAAAAGATTGTAAAGAAAGAAACATCTGAAAAAAAAGAGCATAGCAAGCAGAAATTAATGCACATAGAACACACAAAGAAATCTTTTAAACTAAAAGTGACTTCATATTTTTAATCTTCAACTATCTTCTACTTTTTTAATTAGAATGTCATATATTTATGGCACTATCTTCATCCCTTAATTGTGCTTCTCACAGTAAGTATGTCTACAAATTCCCTGGAGAGTTTAAGGTAGATTCTAGGGTTCCAATGTTCAGAACTTCCAGTTGTGTAAGCCTTAGAGATTTTAACCCTATGCTTTGGAAACTGCTTAGACAAATTTAGGCAAATAAAAGACCATCATTACTTCATTCATCATATAGTAATATCATAAACCACCTCAAATTATGGCATTCAAATAGGATTTATTTTAAAGAAAGAAGAGAAGAGATCTGCCTCCTCCTGCTGCTGCTGACAGAACAAGGCTCCTTCCTGCAGGCAGCCAGTGGGAGCAGGGACATGCAACCTGTGCACCCCATCCTCAGGCCACCACTGGAGGTCCTCGCTTCCTTCAGGCAGCCATCACCCACCCGGAGAATCAGACAAACACACACAGGGGTGTGCCTGCCACCATCATGGGAGTTCCAGTGTAGACATGCAGACTGAGAGAAGCGGCCCCATCATCATGGATCCCTGGCCATCAGGGAAGACCCAGTGTAGTTGCACATGTCTGGAGAAGCCTGCTCCATGATCTGCTACCTCCCTGCAAACCAGGGGTCAGAGGAAAACAGGTGCCTGTCCCATCTCCCTATACCATGGAGAAGCAGCCAATGTGGGAAGTGCCTGGGACTCCACAACCAGCTTGTTGGGAGAACTCAGGAGAATGTCAAGATAAGGAGCAAAAGGTGATCTAAGACCTCCAGTCACACAGAACAAGTCTGGGAGATACAGTCATGGAACAAAATGGAAGTCACGCACCTGAAACCTCCGAGAGGATAACAAATGAAATAAAGAAACAACTTCATGAGACTGCAAAAGTAATCAGATCAGAAATAATGTCCCAGGCAAAAGAAGAAATAAAAAACATAATGAAAGAATTGTTCAGCATATCGTAAGAAGACATAAATAAAAAAGAGGAGCATAGGAAAGTAATGGAAACCTTAACTGAACAATATAGGAAGGAATTACAATGCATGAAACAGATTCAAAAAGATATCCAGGAAATTAAAAAGTCAATTGAAAGCTGGCAAAACCACTTGAAAGAGACTGTAGATAGACTTTCAGATCTTGAAGACAGGATTGCCGCTAGCAACCCTGAAAAGAAAGATCTTTTAAAGATAACAAGAATCCAGGAAATATCAATGGCTACAAGACAACGCAAAGAGAAATAATTTAAGAGTAGTAGGTATCAAGGAAGAAGCAGAGGTCAACACAAATGAAATAAAAAGGCTGTTTCAGAAGTAATAGCAGAAAATTTCTCAAACATGGGAAAAGGATCTGGTATACAGATAAGTGAGGCATATAGAACTCCACCTGGTTATAACCAAAGTAATTCTACACCCAGACATATATTAATCAAGATCCCAAAAATTCAGCACAAGAACAGAATATTAAAAGCTGTTAGAGAAAAGAAACAGATCACTTATAAAGGAAAACCAATCAGAATCACAGCAGACTTGTCAACACAAACCATCAAATGAAGGAGAGTTTGGAGTGAAGTGTTTAAAATCCTAAAAGAAAATAACTTCCAATCCAGATTGATGTACTCTGCAAAACCATCTTTCAAAATTGATGGAAATATAAGATAATTACATGATAAAGAACAACTGCAGGAATTCATGTCCCTCAAACCAATCGTAAAGAGAGTGCTGAAGGATATTTTAGAGAGATAAAGATGACAAAGTTTCCAGGTGTAGCATCAGAGAAGGGTCACCAAACAGGAGAAGCAATTGAATGAAAGGGAACAGTGGAGGACCAACAGCAGGAGGATACATGGTAGAGACAAACAAACACATGCTGGTTGTAGCCATTAATGTAGATGGTCTCAATTCAGCAATAAAAAGAAACACAGGGAGAGTGGATCAAGAAACAAGATCTATCAATATACTATACACAAGAAATACATTTAACTCAAAAGGAAATTCATAGACTGAAAATTAAAAGGGAGAAAACAATTGTTCCATGCAACAGGAGACCAGAAAAAAGCAAGGGTAACTTGCCCATCAACCACAGAATGGATAAGAAAGACATGGTAGTTTCATACAATGGAAAGTTACCCAGATATAAAATAGGATAATCTCGAGGCTCTTTTAGGTAAATGAATGCAACTGGAGGTCATGTTCATAGGCAAAACAATTTCAACTCATATGGGTGAACAATAGCATAAAAAAACAGAAGGAGTTTGTGGGATTCAAAAACACATTAGATATTACAAAAGTGATAGGGGAGGAAACACCTAGAAGGAGAAGGTGGTAGCCAATGTTAATTTCTTATTTTCTTGTCTTGAACTCTTATAATGTTTTCGCAATTTTGTTAGGTTTCGTTCTGTTCGGTCTAGTTTTGTTAGATTTTACTGTGCCTGATGGCACTGGCAGCTATTCTGAACATGATGTTATGTGTTATGGTAATCATGGTTGGTTTCCTGTGATCTTATTTTGAAGTCCTATAATGCTTTCATTCTTTTGTTTAATTGGTGTTATTCTGTTTTGTTTTGTTTGATTTTATTATGTGTGATGGGATGAACAGCTATTTTGAAGAAAATGAGACATTATAGTAACCATTGTTCTGGCTTTGAAGTTCTGTAATGTTTTCATTCCTTTGTCTTGATTGGTTTTAGTCTGCTTTCTATTATTTGATTTCATTGTGTATGAGGGTATGCAGCTATTTTGAAAAGAACAAAAGACATTATGATAGCTATTGTTGATTTTCTACTGTCTTGTTTTGAAGTTCCATAGTGTTTTCATTCTTTTGTTTTGATTGGTTTTATGCTATTTTATTTTGTTTGATTGTATTGTTTATGAAGGTATGGACAACTATTTCAAAGAAAATAAGAGACATTATGGTAGCCACTATTGATTTCCTGTTGTCTTGTTGTGAAGTCCTGTTTGCTTGCATTATTCTCTTCTGCTTTGCTTTGTTCTGCTTTGTTTTATTCTCTTTAAAATAAAAAAGAAAGCAGAGAAAAGTTGGACATGCTACCTCAAAGCAATGCTATAGACATAAACATAAATCATAATTATTTTACTATTTTAGCATAATAATAAATTTGCCAATCATGAATCAAGTGTGTTGTACCATGAAGTGCATTGTAGAAATGGCAGAAAACCCTTCTAGTCAGAATATATATAAAAATGTGTATTCATGTTTCAGACACTTAATAACAATTGTTTCCATAAAATACTATGAAATCATTATCATTTGGAATTGAAAGACTTATTGTAATTGGAAACCTATTTTGAAACTGTTGTTTCTAGAAATGCTAGTTAAACACTTAAAATTAGGAATGCACTTGAGGAATATCATTGTTATTCATTTTTAGCTTCCTTTTTTGCATGTAATAGGGTGTTTGAAGATTTTACAATATTATTGAGTTTCTTGTATTTTTCATTAACAGAAAATGCTTTTACAATGCCCTGAAGAAGGAATTTTCTATAATTTCCAAGAAATATTTTTTTCCTTGGTTCCTTTAATATTAATGAACAAAGAGAACTTTAATGTTTTCAAAGCATTTGTGATTGCTCTCAATAAAATAAAAGTTTTAAATCCTGGTAGTTATGGAATTACATTTTAATGGATAAGTCTCTAAATTAAAAAAATATTCACTTTATTACAAACTAAGTTTTTCAGAAATAAACATGAGCATATCACAGTCAGTTAAGTGGGAATGTTACTGAAAATTTTGAGCTGATGAGGTAACAATTTAAAAAAGAAATAAAAATGGAATTTTTAATGGATATTTAAATAAAACTTAAAATGCCATCATATCTGGAAACAGCAATGTGAAGCAAAGCATTTTTAATCATATATATAAATACATTAATCAATATAGTCAATTAATTAACACATATTAATGTATGTTAATCATATATACAGTATTCTACAACACAAGACAATTTCAGTACACTAATTGTTTAACATATCTCATATAAGTTTAGTTCCTTTGAAACAAAACAAATCTTCACATTTATTAATAAGTCCTTAAGAAAAAAACTGAAGTTTATTAGTGGCATATTTTTTTGTTTACATTTTTCCTTGGAGGAAAGGGTGAAATACATCTGGAAGTTAAATACGACTCAAAGACCTACTTCCAATCTTTGACAAATGTAAAAGTGTACAAAAATTTACTGCCAGGGCCTCATGCAGTTTTCAGTAGACTGATTGAAAATATCTCAAGTAGTATAGGTTAAATAATTCATAACTACCCTGTATGCCATAAATTGTATCATCCCTGACGTGTTTCAATACAAGAAAACTGAATCTCATCGTAAGTTCTCTGTGAAATGTAACATATGTAGAAACTGAATGACAATTGAGTGTAGTAAGAGTGAAGACTAGTTACTAGCAACTATAAGGTATATTCTAGATAAATAATCTCATTACATTAGGAGAGTAAATAATAACATATTCAACATCTGTTCTAAAAATGAGCACTCACAAGTATTATGAACCCATTATAATATCTGTGAAAAGTTACTCTCATAGGTAAGCAAAGCAGTAAGGCAGTACAAAAACACCCCATAAAGATACAGGAAAAGAAAACCAAAAAAATAAAAAAAAGTGTCTGTCTCACAAGTTTTTTATGGATATTGGTCAAAAATGATATTTTAAGTGGATAATAATAATGGCCTAAAGCTTATGTTTTTGCATATCACAGTTATGCCTCATAACTTTCTACTGTGTTCTTACAGTAGGCATTTTTCATCAACAGAGGAGTCACTGAGATATTTTGAAAGAAATATTTTATTTTAGGCAAAAATTGGCAGAATGTCTAGTCGAGGCTTTAGCTTGCAGTCTTAATGTATATTACATCTTTTTTTGGCTTCAATTTTCTCTTTGGTAAACTAGAGAGAGCAATAGTCATCTCATTATGTATTGAAGAATAACTAGAACAATGGATAAAGAAGTGCTTACTAAAATTTTGAAACTTATGTGTAAAGTATTATTATGAGAAAGATTGCATCTTGAAGATATTATTTTCATTCATCAATAAATTTTAACCTAGATAGGGCTGTGAAAACAACATGGAGATTAAATTTTTGTATTTTATATTTCTTCACAGAATAAAGCTGGATACCTGATATTTTTAAGCAAAATGAACAGGCTGAAAAAGACATAAAGAGCCCTTATTCCTTCTTCAGTGTCTTTCTCAACTCTTATTATGAGAGCACACCTTGGAGATTTCTGAGTGGAGAAACTGAGAGAGTAGCTGGAAGAAAATCCCAACACATGAGAAGCCAGAAAAACAACCTAAGGAATCTTTTATTCACATCCAAGTGCAATTGCCTAATACACACTCTGTTTCTTCCTTCAGTATTACTAGGCAGTGAGGCACACATTTTCTTCTTTATATGTAGTTAAAAGGGTCAAATTTACATTCCTCTGACAGTTGTAATAGCTTTAAACCAAATGTTTTATTGGTCAATTAGTAAAATATTCCTCTTATTTCTCACTCTTATACCTCCTCAATTATTTCTTTAATGATCTGTGTTTTTGTTGATCTATTAATTATGAAATTTGAGAAGTATGTATCTGTCTAGGTTTTTCTCTATCCTTTGAAATCATTATTTTTTTCTTCTAGCTCAATTTCAATGTCCTTATTTCACCAACTATATTTTTATTGTTTTATCAAGATCATTAACATTTACACTGTTTTCTAGAACCATGGCAAAGCTGTCATTTTTTTTTCTGCAGGATGTCAGAAAATGCTGAAAAACAATGAAGATGAATTATATTATTAAAATATAAACATTCTTTAGTGCTAAGTCTTATGTGCTAGGATAATTTCTCTATTATTTCCATGTCATGATACTTACTCCATTTAAAGAAAAATTCTTCTTGCCACAGAAACTAAAGATTTTTTGTTGTATATGTTCAAATAGATATGCAAAAGTATGTTATACATATGGTTGTTTCAAAACTAAATTATAAGTTTTAATTTGTCTTTAAATTTTGAACCCACATTGTCATTCATACAAACAAAATGACTCTTGGGATTTTATCATATATTCAAAATTTTCCAGGAAATGTATTTTCATTCCAAGACGTGACAAGGTCTTCTGAGTTCTGACTGCTTTGTATTTTTGCTTTATGATCCCACTGTTACGGTTTGTGTTTGGACGCCCACCCCCCAGTCTAATGCAGTCATGGAGATGGCTCAATCTAGTGTCTGTGACTGGTTCATTGTCTAGTGCTGGGATCGGCAGTGTGAGTGCCGCGCCTGCCCAGGAGTGGACCCGTATTCTAAATGCTTTGCTAGGGGATATGGATTGAATGGTAAGAACTGACACATGTCCTGCGTTTCACCACTAGTTTTTGTTCCAGGTGGGAATTACTTATATAGTAAGGAATGAAATACAATTCAAGTGTGATGATTACTATTAAAATATTTCCTATCATGATAAAAATGTTCTGTTCAGATTTTGACTGTTAAGAATTTTTCTTTAGGACTTACATTTAACAACTGTAAAGAATAGAAGGTAACCTGAATACATGGAGTTATCCCCAAAGGTATTATTCCCTACAGATATAAATTATGTGCCAGAAGAGACCTCTTAACATATTTATGCCAAAGTTTGCATTTTTTAAAATTTTTGAATGAAATCCATTTGTATTATCTAGGAAAATTCAAGGAACACGAATTAGAAGAGAAATCATTTTGTTATGCTCATTGTTTTGTACCATTCCAAAAATGGAACATGAGCCAGAAAATGATTAAGAGATATCCAGAAAGTAGTATTAGCTGAAGAGAGACAGGAGAGACAGCGTTCATGTTCACATTTCTCAAAACTGCTTTTACAGAATGGCAATTCACTTTTGTTTATGAAATATTATTATTATTTAAGTGAAATACTATTAAAACGTGGTTCACAAATTGGTGTCATATTTTTGTTTGTTTCTGTTTTCTTAGGTGGTACTGGGGATTGACTTCAGGGCTTGTGCATGCTAGGCAAGCACTCTACCACTGACTTACATCCCCAGCACTGGTGTCAGTTTTCAAAGCTGGAATCTACTGATGATTGCCTGTCAATAAGATGAATATGTAAATTAAATATCTAGACATTTATGGAAATTTGACTTTGCGAACACAAATTCATTTTCCATTATTGAAGTATTGGTGAGCCCTTCCCTGTCCACTCATTCCACCCCGATGCCATTCGCCTGGTGCCGTGCCGCGACCTGTGGGACAGAGGACAGCAGAGGACACCATGCCACACAAACGACCACTGCCCACACCAGGCGCCCGGCGCTGCAATCCAAGCAGCAGAAGATGAGCGCAGCTGAACCACCCAACCGTAGCCAGGTCTGAATTTGTTGCTTCTCACCACAGAATGGCAAATGTGACAACCAAAAGTCTAACCAGATTGAGATGAGATGAACATGCCAAAGGAGTGTTTCACTTGCGGGCTAAAGCATTTCTGTCCCACAAAGACTACACGAGAGACAGCCATGGGACACGGGCCTGGACAGGGTGAGAGGTAGGCAGAGGTCACCGAACATCTCCAAAGACGCTCAGGCTAAGGCCAGGAAGATCACAGGTCCTGGATTCCCTGGAGGAAGGCCTGGTTCAATGGGTATAACGTTTGGAAGAGGTGGATCTGAAGGACAGGGTATTTGATCCATGGTCTGATTTAGCTTTTTCATCGCTGCCTACTTTCAGAAGAAACTGGTGGTCTGCTATCACTGTCAGGGTTTGCTAAGTGTCCATAGCAGAATCATAGACCTCTTTGTTTTAGTTAAGGGTCGTTTGTGAGTGGATCTTAGGATTTGTCAATACCTAGTATATATTTGATGCTATTATTGTTCTTGACTTTACCACAATAACCAAGGTAGCAGGATTTGTTGCTGCCAATTGGTTTTCCCTGTTTGCCAATATCTGGATGATTAGGGATTATAGAAAATACTGAGGCCTTTTCCAAAAGCAATGGGCACTGGGCCAAAGAAACTACAAGTCCCAGCACAGAGAACAAAACATAGAAGCATGAGTAGATGAGGAAACAAAATGCCCCCAAAACAGGTGAATGGTACATCAGGGTATAGGAAATCATAAGCCACACAGTAGAGAAAAGTCTGGGTGGGTATCAATAGAGTTAAACCAGTTCAATCAGGTACTCAGTTGATTTAAAGAAAATATAACTAACCAGATAATGACACTAATGAAACAAGTGATTAATGAGTCTAGAGAATGCCCCCCCCCAAAAAATCTACTAGAGTAAAAAAAGAGATGAAAGAATGTTCAGCATAGGAAAAAATGTTACTCCGTAAAACATTTCCATACTGAAATTAAAACTATGATTGAAAGTATGGACAGCAGAAGCAAATAATGTTAAAGTGTCATATCTACAACACAGGACTGTGGTCAATGTTCAATTAATAAGAGATAGCTTAAAAACAACAAATGGCACTTGTGAGGCTGAGGCAGGAGGATCATTATGAGTTCGAGACCAGCTTGGGCTACAAAGTGAGTTCAAGTCCAGCCTGAGAGGCACAGTGAGACCCTGTGTCAAAAATAGGGCTGGGGATTGAGCTCAGTGGCCCAAGCACCTGCCTGGCAGGTGCGAGGTTGTGAGTTTGACCCCCAGTACCCACCCCCGTCTCCCCCCCCAAAAAATAAAACTAACATGCAATAAAAAAAATGAACATGACAAATGAATCAAGCAGCTGTTAGATCACTCAAAGAAGACTAATATAAAATAAATAATAGTTAATAGAAGCTGGGCGTGGTGGTGCAGGCCTTTAATCCCAGCACTTGGGAGGCTGAGACAGGAGGATCCTTATGAGTTCCAGACCAGCCTGGGCTACAAAATGAGTTCACAATCAGCCTGAACTGCATAGTAAGACCCTATCTCAAAGAATAGAGCCGGAGATTTAGCTCAGTGGCTTAAAGTGCCTGCCTGACAGTCATGAGCTTGTGAGTTTGATCTCCAGTACCAAAAAAAAAAAAGTTCATAGAAAATGAGAAGATAGTACAAATGCATAAAAATTGTTTACAGAAGTAATACCATAAAACTTTCCAGACATGATCAATGAATTAATCACACAAATAAGTATGAGGCATATAGAACCCCAAATAGCCATAATAAGAAAAAAAATCATGTCTTGCTGAATAATAATTAAAATATCAGAAATGCAGTACAAGACCAAATTCATAAAGACTGCTAGAAAAGAGAAATAATGCACTTATAAAGAAAAATCCATCAAAATTGCAACAGAATTCTCAACACAACTTTACAGGCAAGGATAGCTTGGAATTAAATGTTTCAAGTTCTAAAAGAAAAAAAAAAAACAGCCAACACAGACTGTTATATGCTGCAAAAATATCTTTTAAAATTGATGGGGAAATATTTTCAAGATAAAGAGAACTTAAGAAATTAATTACTAATGTACCAAAATTTCAAAAGTTTTCAAGGGCATCTTAGAAAAAAAAACTAATAATGTTAGAAGGTCCAATCATGTAGGGCTAGAAAAAATCACATAGGACTACAAATTATGTAGAAGGAAAAGCAAAAGAAAGGCAACACAATTGAAAGATTAAGTCAATAGCATTTATAACTATCAGTGAAAAAGGACTCAGTTCACCAATTAAAAGGCACATATTAGCACAAAGATCATGAAACAAAATACAGTGGTGTGATATATACAAGAAATGTATTTAATACAAAAAGAAAGTCATAGACTAAAACTCAAAGGATAAAAAAGAATATTCCATGTAACAAGAAACAGGAATAGGTCTCTGATTCTGAGACAAAGTGAATTTCTAGTGAAAGCTGATCAAAACAGGCAAAAGAGCATTTTAGCTCCTGGTTAATTGAAATATTCAACAGAAAGAGATAAAAAGTATAAACATGTATGCCAGCAACCGCAGTGCATCCAACTTCATAAAACACTAATGCACATTAAACAATCAAATGTTTGTTTGATCAATGTAATTACAGTGGGTGACATCAATGTCCCAGTGGCATAAACAGAGCAACTAAACTAAATAAAAACAAAGAAATATCAGACTTGAACCAAACCTTTGAATTTAATAGATATATACAAAGTTGTTTGTTTGTTTGTTTGTTTGTTTTTTTCCCCAACAAAAAAGAATACATATCCCTTTTGGCAGCACATAGCACTTTCTCCAAAATAGACCACATGCAGTCTAATAACGCTGGCCTAATTGAAATTTTACCAGGCATGTTATCAGATCACTGTGCAATGGACTAGAAATCACTAGAGGAAGTCCCCTGTTTATGCACATTGGAGTTGTGAACAAATCACCACAGCAGCTCACATGTCTGTCACACATTGTCACCGCTGTGAAGCTCTGTGTTTACTTTCAGTGTGATACTGTACCTGTATGGGAAGTTTATAGCTAATAATGTCCGTATCATAAACAGAAGAATGCCAAATAATTAGCTTAACGACACATCTTAAAATCTCAGAAAAATAAGAAAAATCCTAACCCAGAGCTTGTGCAAGGAAGGAAATTACAAAAATCAGAGCATAAATCAGTTAAATGGAGACTAAAGTACAATACAAGGATCATTGAATCAAAAAGCTAAGTCTTTGAAAGACAAAAAAAAAAATAAATAGACAAACCCTTAGCCAATCTGATAAAAAAAAAAAGACACAAGTCAATCCAATTAGAAATGAAAAGGGTGAAATTACAATGGCCACTAGTAAAATCCAGAAAATTATTAGTAACAGCTTCACAAACCTAAATGAAAAAAAAAATTAGACAACTCAGGAAAAAAAAAAAGAGATAGGTATTTATGAATTACCAAAACTGAACCAAGAAGACTTAAAAATCTTAAATGGTCCAATATCAGGAACGGAAATTGAAACAGTAATTTTAAAAAGTCTATCAACTTAAAAAGCCCAGGATGTGAGGGATGTACAGCTGAATTCTACAAGAGCCTCTGTGGAGATGTAGCACCTCTACTCCTCAAACTCTTCATTGAAAACAAGAGGGAACAAGTACCCCAAAATATTTGTGGAAGCTAACATTAGCCTGATCCCCAAATCATGCATGTTTCCAAAGAAAAAATGAGAACTACAGGCTAATCTCTCCAACTCACAGACACTAAAGATCTTCAGTAAGTACTATCGATTAGAGAAGGTTTTATTCCCATATCTTGTACTCTGATAACAACATTTCTTTTTTTGTACCAGGGATTAAACTCACAACCTCGCGACTGCCAGGCAGGCATTTACACCACTGAGCTAAATCCCTGACCCTATTTTATGAGACAGGGTCTCACTATGCAGTTCAGGCTGGCCTTGAACTCACTTTGTAGCCCAGACTGGTCTCAAATCCATAATGATCCTCCTGCCTCAGCCTCCACAGTGCTGGGATTAAAGGCATGCGCCACCACACCTGGTTTCTGAGCAATAATTTTAAAGATACCAATATGCATTTTACTAGCTTTAGTTATTTTCCTGTTATTTTGCTACCAATTTTTTTATTTTAAACAGAAAAAAGAGATTACAGTAAAACAGAATTTCAAAATAGGCCAATAGGAGAGTAATAATAATCTATACACTGTATGTTGTT
Organism: Dasyprocta punctata; assembly: GCA_004363535.1. Lineage (NCBI taxonomy): Eukaryota > Metazoa > Chordata > Mammalia > Rodentia > Dasyproctidae > Dasyprocta > Dasyprocta punctata. Next base: position 44,700 of record RJWM01008949.1, read on the forward strand.
ATATTCACAGTAGTTGTTTAGAGTATAAGATATAGACATGAAACATTGTCCAGAAAATTATTAGCACAAAACTTTGTTTTACTTGTCCATAAAAAAATAAATAAACCTACCACATAATGGTGACCCCACAAAAGAGTACGCAACAAGTTATCAAAAAATAATACACTACAAGCAAGCAGGCTTCATTCCAAGGGCTAAAGGATGGTTCAGAGTAGATGAATCAAGAAGTGTAATTCAACACATAAACAGAAGCTAGGACAAAACTCACGTGGTCATCTGAATAGCCTTTGACAAAATCCTATAGCCATGCATGATATAAAAATTTTGAAGAAAGAAATGTATAGAAGGACATTCTCTCAAGCTGCCAAAAATCTTCATGATCACTCTACTACCAATATATTAAACAAAGGAAAACAAATCCTTTCTGCTAAAATCAGGAACAAGACAAGGGCATCCACTATCACTACTGCTGTTCAACCTAGTCCTCTAAAGATTAGTGAGGGAAGTCAGAAAAGAGAAAGAGATAAAAGCATACATATAGGAAAGGATTAAAACAAAGTATCATTACTTGCAGAGGGCCTGATCCTCTAGTTACAAGACCCCAAATATTCCACCAAAAGAATCCTAGAATTAATAACAAAATTGACCGATATAGCAGGATACAAAATAAACACAAAATTCAATAGCATTCTAATACAATAACAATGAATTCACTTTGAAGGAAATTATAAAAATAATATCACTTGCAATAACATCAAGAAAAACTAAGTACTTTTGAATTAACCTAAACAAGGAGATGATAGAATTCTACCACAAAAATTATATCACTTTAATGAAGGAAATTCAGGAGGACATTAGAAAATGGAAAGAAATTCCTTGTTCTTGGATAGGTAGAACTGACATAGTCAAAATGGCTATACTTACTAAACTGATACATAGATTTCATGCAATCCCAGTCAAAACACCAAAAGTATTCCTTACAGATCTAAAGAAAACAATCCACAAAGTTTTAAGGAATCAGAAGAGACCCAGAATAACAAAAAATTTTGGTAACAATAGAAAAGTAGAAGGCATCACAATTCCGAATTTGAAATTATATTGCAAAACTACAGTGATGACAACAGCATGGTACTTGTGAAAATAATAGAAATATGGATCATTGCAACAGACTAAAGGAACCAGAATCAACCTTATACACATTCAACTTTTGATCTTTGACAAAGAGGCCAAAACATACAGTAGAGGAAAGATAACCTTTACAATAAATGATTCTGTGTAAAGTGGACATCAATATGCAGAAGATCAAATCCAGATCCATCTGTCTTGGCATGTATTAAACTAAAACAAAATGGATCAAAGTTGTAAATGTTAAAAGATAAACAATCTGTTTAAAGATAAAATAAATAAAATTCTTGATATATCAGCATAACAGAACTCCAATAGCACAAGAAATAATACCAAGAATCCACAAATGGAATCGTCACAAATTAAAAAGTGACTACAAATCAAAGGAAGCAACTGACAAAATGAAGAGACAACTACAGAATGGGAAAATAAATTCCAGTTACTCCTCAGACCAACGATTAACATCTAAATATATAAAGTATTAAAAAAAAATAGGCACTCCAAATTTAAAAAATCAAGAAATGTGCAGCTGAAAAGAATGACACTTCTCAGAAAAGAAGATGGCTAATAAATATATGGAAAAATGTTCAACATTACTTGTTGTAAGAGAAATTCAGCATAAAACTACATCGAGTTATCATCTTCTCCCAAAAAGAATGGCCATCATCACCAAATCTACAAATGGTGGCATGAGGAAATGAGACACTTTAACATTTGGGGAGAATGTAAACTAGTATGACCGCTATGGAAACCAGTGTAGAGATTTCTCATAAAACTAAAAGCAGAAATTTCATTTGATGAAGGTATCCTGCTTCTAAGTATCTTCTCAAGAATTAACATCAGTATATTACACAGATACATACATACACTTGTTAGGATACAATATAGAAACAACAGTTGTATCCATACAGAATTGAATGGATAAATAAAATGTGGAATTCATACCCAAAGGAGTATTACTCTCATAAAGAAAGATAAACTAGTGCCATTCATATGTAAATGTATTAAAATTGAGAAAATAATGTTAAGTGAAATAAATCACACAGCCTTCTATATCACATGATTTTTTTTTATGTGACAAACTAAAATATATATGTACAGATAGAGAAGATAGTGAAATAGGAAGCAGGGAAAAGTTTAATAATTCCCCAAATTTTTATTCCATTGTTTAAGAAATATTCCAATATATATGTAATTTGTTTCACTTGTCCTGCTAGTTCATTCACAGTAAAATTTTGTGCTATTATCTGTCTGTTTCTTTCTTGTAAGTGGGGGACTTGCTGTGAGAGAATTACATTAGAATCATTCAGTAAGCATGGAAGTGACCTGTGTGGTATCAAACAAGGATACAATGAACCTGTGATGGAAAGCCTAGAAGTGAGGGAAGTTTGGTGACATTAGGACAATAACATTGTTCCACTATTTTAGGATGCATATTTAGGATACATATTTACACTCCAACACCATGGTTTAGAAATGATTTATTAACCAAAGTTGTGTATGCTGAAAGTTTGGTCCTCAGTCTATGAGTTTGAGGAGTTGGTGCTTCTTTAGAAGGTAAAGCATAGTGGAAGGTAAGTATTTCCTAAGAGCACTTCTTTTGGAAAGGATTAATACCTTCTCCAGGAGTGTTGCAAATATCCTGGGAGTGTATTAATTCCCACAAGAATGTGTTTTTAAGAAGTACAGTTCAGCTTTCTGGGTACCCTGTTGCTTCTCTTTCACGCAGGTATTTACCTACCATGTGGAATGCAGCCATGTGACCAACATCAGGTGTCCTATTATCTGGAATTTCCAACCACTAGATTCATGCCGCAAATAAATCTCTTCTTCATAAAGTTCTTTTTAACAAAGAAGTTTTTAGTCCTGTTTTAGTAGAGCGAAACAAGATTTTGACATCGGCAACATCTCCAAAATGTGCCGTTTATACTGCTTCGATTTCAAATTTTTGAGTACTCACATTTACTTGATAAACCACATAACTTTAACGATATCAGATTTTAATTAATGATATAAAAATGAGGCAACACAATTTTTTCATGAAATCTCTCATAAGGAAATAATCCAAAATATAGAGAAAGTCACAAAACCTTTTTTATCTGTAAATATTACATTAAATAAATGTACACAGAAGAACTATTAAATTTCCAGCAATAAGAAGAGTTTCATTTTTCCCCTGATAATTGGAATTTCTCAGGCAATTTGAAACGTTTACACATGCTATGTATATATAAAATTTATCACTTGTATATATTAAATATTTTTTGTTAATTTGATAGATAAGACTTGACTACATTATTTAATTTCACTTAAGGAAGCTCCCTGCAGAAAACTTTGGGTTACATAATCTACTGAAAATCTTGTTTCGAATTTCAGCTTCAAATATGTCACAGAGGCCTCAGGCACTCATTGATGCAAAACAAAATGAGACTCTACAATAATTGAAAACTGCAAGGGGAACTCTCATGTTGATTTAATTCACTACACATCATAAAGATTCCTTTATGGAAAAGACTTGCTCAAGAAAAGGAATGTAGACATAATTTAAATTGATGAATAAATATGACTAGGGGAATATTAGGACAAGCATGCCTAGTGAAGTACTAGTTTTGATGAACTGTGCAAAACAAAAAGTCAGATTTATAACCCCAGATCTGTTCTAGTCATTATGAATACAAGTTTTACCAGTTGATTTGGAATCTATCAATGTTGATACTTAAATTTTTTAGCTGCAAGTTCCTGAACTTTTCTGAATGTACATTCTGGCTTACTAAGTTCTCAAAAGACTTTATTCAGTGTAAACTAAAATTTTGTATAAGTACAATGCTAAAATTAATATTTCATTTTGTTTTTCCTGCTCCTCTTTCTGTTATTCATTCCCTTCTGGTTTTATTCTATTCCTCTTGCTTTGTTCTGTTCTACCCTACATTCTCCTTTCCTTCTTTTCTTCTTACCAGACTCCTATTAATCCCTCCCTCACTCTTTCTTGATTTTTTTGTTGTCTCTCACCATTTCTTTTTCTTTCTCACTCTCTCATTTTCTTCCTGCTAATCACCAGGCATATTTAAGTAACTCATAAAACATTTATGCATTATAAGCAGATACAGAATAACTATGGGGTCCATGATAAGATGGGCATAACCAGGAATTTAGCTCAGTGGCTTAAGCGCCTGCCCTGGCAGGTGCGAGGTTGTGAGTTGGATCCCCAGTGCCACAAAGAAAAAAAAATGGGCATAGTATAAGTTAATGTTGGGGTGCAGGAGTACTAGAAATTTTCAAGGAAAAAAGATAATTTAAATAGATCAAAAGGATACGAAGTAGCATGCAAAATTGTTTTTCTCATTCTGCAGGTTGTCTTTTCACTCTCAGTTTTTTATCCTTTGATGTGCAGAAGCCTTTTAATTTTATCTGATTCCATTTGTTGATTCTTGCTATTATTTCTTGTGTAACTGGGCTCTGTTCAGAAAGGTTTTGCATACACGTATGTCTTCAAGAGTTTCACCTATTTTTTCTTCTGTTAGATTGTTTCCAATATTTAGTTCTTTGATACATTTTGATTTTAGTTTACCCTAGGTATTAGTCTAGGTTCAATCTTTGGCACAAGGATGGCCAATTTTCAGGGCACCATTTGTTAAAGCTTTCCTCCAGTGAAGTATTTGGTCCCTTTTTAAAAAATTAGGCAGCCGAGTGTGCCTGAAGCCATTTCTGAATCTTCTGTTCTATTCTACTGATGCACAAGTTTGTTTTCTTTTTGTCAATACTATGTTTTTTGTTTCACTGTAGAATTGCAGTGTAACTTGAAATCTGTGAATGTGATACCTCTTCCCTTCCCTTTATTGTTCAGAATTGCTTTGGCTGTTCTTGGTCTCTTTTAATACCTTCTGAATTTTAAAATTGTTCTCTCGAGTTTGGTGAGAAATACTGTTGGTATTTTGATTACATTGTATTAAACTTGTGTAACAGTTTTAGAAGTATGGCCATCTTGACTATATTGATTAAGTTTATCCAAAAACAGGGGATATCTTTCCGTTGTCCGATACCCTCTTCAATTTCCCTCCTCAGAGAATCTCTCCAAGTTTATTTTGAAGCTTAAGAGTTAAGTTAGAATGAAATCATGTGTTAAGAATTGAAATTTGACCAAAAGATAATAAGTTGTTTGCAGTACATTGACTGATATATTTGGAAATATATTGATGGTTACATACTTTATTAAGGCTCTGGTAATTCAAACATAGAGAAAAAGGTTTAGGAAGTGACAAATATCTGTGCTTTCATAAATTATATTCTTAAACTTGGGCATAGTTCATATGAAAATCTTACAATTGTACATGTTCATTTAGGATAATTTTACAAGTTCACAATATGATTTCAAGATTTTAATAAATCATTTATTAATCAGTGTAAAATAATATGTTTTAGCTTTTGTTGGAAAAGCAACTTAAGAGAAACAAATTTTATTTCCAAAGTGGAAAGCTGTAATTTTTCATTGTCAGCAAAGGTGTTGTGAAGGAATTAGCTCATTATATAAAGTGTACTATAAAGGAACTGACTCTGTTGGTATTCACACTGGACGCTAGATTCAAGGATCTTTATTTGTAGTCTGCATTTTCAGGGAGCTGAAGCACACAATGAACATAAACATGTATTTCATATCCTTCCAGAAGCTGAGTAAATGGTACAAAAGACAAAATATGGCATAATTAATGTTAAGAGGAATTGACTATGATGGAATGAGGGATCAACAGAGTCACAATTTGAAAATTTTTTGAGGTAGGTTAGTTTTAAGCAAAAATTACAAGAAAGTAAAGGAGTGAAGCCTCCACTGCCAGTTGAGTGAGTACTCCAGGCAATAACAACTGCTAAGGCTAAGGGAAATATTTCCATGGCATGTTCTAGAAAGAGAAGGAGGATGGCAGCCAGGCTGGGGCAGAGTGAGGAAGAGAACAGGGGAAGATGATGTAAGAGTGATCAATAGAGCACAGCATGGTTGTGCATGCTGGTCATCCCCCATTTTGTGAGGCTTAGGCAGATGGATCCCAACTTGATTCCAATTTGAGCAACTTAGTGACTTACCAAGACCCTATCTCAAGATAAGAAATAAAATAAAATAAAATAAAATAAAATAAAATAAAATAAAATAAATTTGAAAGGACTAAAGATGCAGCTCAGTGTGAAGTCTCTATTTTCAATACCCAGTACTGCCAAAAAATAAAACATGGTGATTTGTTGTGAGTTGAAATGTGATGCCCAAAAGACACTTCTGAATATTAACTTATTTGTAAGTATAATCTTTACAGATGCAGTGAACTATTGACTTAGAGATTAGATAGTATTGGATCTATTGCGTACTCTAAATGCAAAGAGCAGTATCCAGAGACAAAGTCACAATTCTATCTTTTGATAACCACGCAATCTCAACCAGTTCACTTAACTGTTGTGAACACAGTTGTTTTTATAGATATAAAAATGAATTCTACAGTTAAGCAATAAAAATTTCCAGTTCTCTGACTGTACCTGTAGTTAAGAAGGCAATGAATAACATATTAATAATTTATTTTGAAATGTTACTTGGGAATAAAAAACTTCATAAATTTCATAGTGCTTCCAGTATGCCTAGAATCCAAAGAAATATAGCAGTTAAAAAGCTAATTTAATTTATTAGTTTTCTATTTAACAGAGGTAGTGATTGACTACTCTATGTGAGGCATTAGTGATATATCGATATATTAGAAACGATCATCAAAGTGAATCATGTATTCAGTGCCTGATATACTTGTGACAAGTACAAAATCATCAAGTCTACTGTACTGAGACATAGGAAACCTCTGCTTTTTGAGTAAATAGAAACATGATTTAAACTATTCAACCAAAACCTCAGTACAGTTTTCTATTATGATTTTTTATTACTATATTTTTTTTTCTTTTTAAGAAAGGGTTTCACAACACAGCTCAGGCTGGATTCGAACTCACTTTGTAGCCCAGATGGCCTCAAACTTGGAGCGATCCTCCTGCCTCAACTTCCCAAGAGTTGAGATGAGCGGTGTATACCACCACACCTGGCCTGTAAATAATTTTGATGGATAGTTGATTCAAATATCTCCCACATTTTCAGTATGTTACTCATAGTGCTCCCTTTATCTAAGCATCTTTTGGGAGTCCCTTTACCTCCTCCTCACTCTCCCATTTATTTTAATCTCAATCATGCAACAGGATTTACCAGGACACAATATTTACCACTTAAAGCTTAAAGGAGGAGTGATAAACTTTGGCTCCTGGTGAGAGACCAGGGTCAGCTAGTTCCAGGCAGAAACAGCACAACAGAAAGGCATAACAGAGAAAAGGTGCTCATGTTATGGCAGTTAGGAAGCAGAGAGAGAACAGAGGAGTCAGGAATGGAGATACACCCTTTTAGGTCACAACTCCAGAAGTTTACCTCCAACTGAGCTTTCCATTCTACTAGTACATTTAGCACTGAGCATATTGCTGGGTTAATCCACTGACAGGTACAGTGCTCTCACCTTCAAAGGTCCCATCTCTGAGCATGTGAGAACCTTGGGGAAGCTTAGATCCAAACCATAATATTATGCCTCTGGTCTCCAAAAGACTTATATCTACCTCTTTATGCAAAATATATTTAATCCATGCTAAGAGTTGCCAAAGCCTTAACAATTGCAGAAGTACTGAAAAGTTCAAGTTCAAAGTCTCCTCAGAGACCCAAGGCAAACACTTAGGTATAAGTCCCTATAAAAATCAAAATGAAAGTTAAACACTTACAACATTCAATGACACAGGACAAATATACCCAATGCCAAAAGGAGAAATAGATGGATAAAAAGAAATGGAACCAGAGCAAGAAGAAAACCTAGTCTGGCAAACATTAAATCTTGTGGTTCTATGTCTAGCACTGAGAAGAATTTATAGCAAGATGTAAATGCCAAGCAGTGTAGGTGGTCTCTTCCCTAGAAATTGCTGGCTCTAACACTTGTGGGTTCTTTCTTGAAGTAGATTTGCTCACTGACTATGGGCTTCCTCAACAGAATATCCACATTCCTGTCATTTCTGACTCTTGGCATCTCCACTGTAAGTTTTGCTTCACTGTCACAGATTTATATGTTGCCTTATCGGGAATAAAGTCCTGAAGTTCAGTTCTTCTTCTGAAATCTGGGTGATAGCCTTTGTGACCCTATAAATTTTGGATTCCCCATGTCTGAAAAGCCAGCACTTAGTGGGTCTAAGATCTACCAGTTTGAGCACTACCTGGATCATTGTTGCAGCAGTTTCTGAATGCCTGGATAGCTGAATTATGTGAAATCATTTTCTAGATGGCTCTGTGTGAGCCAGGCTCTATGGAGCTCTCTTCTTAGTGAGTCCTTCACTTTTACACCTTGGTGCATACTAAGGGTGGGGTCTTCCTGAGATTCCTTCAAATCATTTTTTCTATGGTCATGATGCAAAGTACTTAGCTTTTTTTAGTGTTAATCTCTGTAGCAATCAAGCTCTCCTTTGCTCCAGATTTGCAGTTGCTTGTTTTCTGAGGAAAATGAAACTTTTCTTCTGAGCTATAACCAGAACCTCCTATGAAGCTCAGCTTATATGCTTCTAGAGCTTTGCTACCTGCCACATCCAAACCTTTCGCAATTCATCCCAGAAGCCAGTTCCAAAGGATTCTGAATTACATGCTCAGGTAGTCACAAGAACCACCTCACTCTTATTGTTAAGTCTGTCTTAGTCACTTTCCTTGTCCCTGAGTCACAGTACCCAATACCTTTATTTTGAAGGAGGGGAGGTTGACTTTCATTTACAGTTATAGTCCATGATCAGCCAGCTCAAAGAAAGAAATGGCATAGTAGAAGGGACTGGTGGAGGAAAAACATCATGGCAGTCAGGAAGCAAAGAAAGAAGAACGGTGCGTGAGAGGAAAGTGTACCCTTTCTGGACATACCACAGTAACCCACTTCTAGACTGGTCTTACTTCCCAATAACACACTGAACTCTGAATCCAGGGATGGATTAATCCATTGATGAGTCTAGCACTTCCAGGTTGCAATGACTTCTGAAGTCTCCACCTCTTCCAAAAGCACATGAAGCCTCTGGTGGGTATTCGAAATCCAAACCATAACCAGGGTCCAGATCAATCATTCCATCCAACTAGCTGAATCAGGTGAAAGTGCTCTAGAATTTACTCTCTCCAGACATTGGTACAACTGAGCCAAAATCACAAAACATTAATTTAACTGTTTATACCTTTAAATTCTTCTACTCAGAACATTTTGTCACTCTTATTTGTTCTTATATTAACCCCAATCACATAAAAACAACTCCATTCTGTTATAATGTGGTCACTGGAGAATTTGAGGAGAGCAAATCCCCTCCCAGTCCTGATAGTAAGTCAGCACAAACATAGGCTTGTCTGTATTTACAATACGTGAAAAAATAAATATACTCAATTGTACACTCCTGATACAATGAAACTGATACTAAATATATTTAAGTACTTTAAAAACTCTGAAATCAAGGTTTAAACACAATCTGAGAAATTGGGCTACCATACACATATGTTCACATCGAAAATGTAATTGAGAATTTTGATGCATTGCCTTGGATACGATACGCATGTTAACACCAGTTAAACACTGCTGTTAATTAAAGGATCTGCCCTACGCTCCAGGCAGTCTGAAACTGTTTTAGTTTACTATTAAAAACATATATCCTATATCAAAAGTATAGCTTATTCTAAAATGAAACTGAAGGTAAATAAAGGTAACTGCATCCCAAAGTTACTAGAATCAACAAAATATGTTTATGATGAAGGAAGTGTTAATAATATGACATTTCTCTTATCCTGAATATGACACATCATGAGAGATTTGGCCTTTAACAGGAAAAAAGGAGGGGTGGGGTTACATTTCAAACTATTGCCTGGCAAGAAAAAAGTGGAAGAATATACACCTGTTGTTTGTATCCTCTATTATCTGATATCCTAACTGTGAAAGAGCTGCTCAAACCACTGGAAGCCAATAACAAGGACCCCGTGCAATCCCTGGAAATTAAGTCCTGGTTTCTCTTGAGAAACAGAGCAGAGAGGAGAAAGGAGGCAATGGATCTATGAGGGCGAAGAATAGTAACTGGCACATACTGAAAGGAGGCAAACACAAGGCATGTGTTTCTTTTCTATTAACTCATTTTTATTGAATTAGCAATCTCTTACAAAACTAATGACAGTGCATTAGATTATTAATGATAATCTAGCCAATTGTACTTCATGTGTGGTCCTTGGAGAGTGCTGTGATCTAAGAGCCCTTTAAGGGATCCATAAGGTGAAAACTCTTTTCACGATGATAGTCAGGGCTTCATTAACTTTTAGGCTGATTGGCATTTACACTGATGGATGACACAAAAGTAACAATGGCACCACCTCTTCCTGAACCAGGCCAGAGACACCAAACCATACTTGTGGCCATTATATTCTTCACTGTAATGATCTTAATTTTGGAGGGGGAGGTGGCGCAGGAGTGTCCTTTACTCAACAGCAAAAGCTATTTATTTCCTTAGATCTCAGCTAGCAAAAGTTACTAATTTCATTGGATCTCTACTTTGGGATAGCCTGTTTTTAGTGACAAGTAGGAAACATGCATAATGCACCTCTACTGCATATAAAAGTGAATAGATCCTCCTGAAGAAAATCTCTTGTGTTATTTGATCTGCAAACTAAAGGGACCTAGACTTTCCCTGCAAGGAAAAAACAGAAAACAAACAAAAAAACCTGGTAGCATTTGTTGATGATGGTAAAATTCAAATGTTTAAACAAAAACAAAATTTTGAAAACTTTTATCCTTATCAGCAAATTAGTAGGCTCAACATACTTAAAGAGTTTTTAAAACAGGAATTTTGGTGACATTGGCAGGTAATTTCTTTGTATTATAGAATGAAATCAACTCATATTTATAAATTGTTCCTAAATTAATAAACTGATATTTTAAAAATTACCAGTGATTTTGTGTGCCAAATATTTTATTGAAAAGCAAGATATAACTTGATTCAAAAGTAACAATTACAAGTTATTATCACATGACTTATTACATCACATTAAAAGTAAAGCTAATAAATTAATATTTGTTGAGTTTTGCTGTAAAATCAAAGAAAATTCACAATTACCTGGAAACTATTTTTCAAGCTGGATATTTATGATGCCAGACTAACTTCAAAAACTTCAATACAAAACATATTACAGCAAAAGCTGATACATCATCCCTTACACTCACATTAAAGCGATATGCAAACTGAAAACCTATAACATTATTTCTGGATTATGTTTGTTTTATATAAAATGTTTTATTTGTATTAAAATTTGCAAAATTATGTTAACATATAATTCAAATAAACATATTGATGTTTATTATAATTATTTTGGATATATTAATGAATGAATATAATCTTTCTAGTTTGGTTTCTATTATAATCTGAAAAAATGTCCACCAAGGATTTTTTCATAGTCCTCAGTAACTTTGAAGGGTATAAAAAGGCCCCAAGAACATGATGCTTAAAATTGCTATTAACTATTCAGGCTTTATGTAGCATCATATTAAAATTATATTGGTGTTTGCCTAAAAATTCATGTGAGTGTAATTTCATATTTTATACTTTAAATTTTATACTTTACTGAACAAAAAATAGAATTTCAATATGAAGATTTGTGGCCTTTGGAAACATTCCATGAAGTTAGATCTCAAAAATCACTGCTTTATTTAATGAAAATAAAACTAGATGATTATTAATGTGTGTTTTAAATAGTTTGGCATATAAAATCTAACATTTATTCAGATAGATAGCCTACTAGACAGTTTATGAGCATTGTAATTAAGAAGTCATTAAACCATAAAGTATTTTTTCAAATGGTCACACATGATATATAAACCTTTTCTATTATATAATTTATGAGTATTTTAGAAACCAACAGTGAATAATTTTCCTGAAGACTCTAAAGTACAATTGCTATTAATCTCAAACTTTTGTTTATTATAGAGAAAGGGTATATATAAATCTATTTGCTAAAAATTCATTCCATATGATTAAATTCTAGAATGAATTATAGAATTGTTTTTTATATATTCATAGTTTTAAAAGATAGGCCCAATAGAGGGTATCTGTCACACACATTATTTATTGCTGGTGGTTTAGCTCAGCAACACAAGTGCCTGCCTGCCAAGTACAAGGTCATGAGTTCGATTCCAGGTACAAAACAAAAATTATTTATTATTTGCATTTTCTGAAAGGAATGTCCTTAGAAACCTTGATCTGAGGTGTTATAATACTGTTTTGTTTTCACACCCAAATTACAAATGCTGTAGCTAATTTTCTATGGAGAAAAAATTAGCAGTATGGCTTACATAATTTAGCAGGCATTCAAGTGAATGTGGCTTTTTTCCATTTAATTCTATTCCAGATGTATGCATGCCTGGAGAGCCTCAGAAATCAAAATGCCATGAAAACCCATGAAGTGTCCCTGGAGGGAGTTGGGTAGGAGAGGTTGATTTTTAATTCATGTCAATATTTAAAAGTTGGAATATTTTGTATTATTGTGTAAAGCTTTATCTCCTCAGATTTTTCAACATTCTGAAAGATTTTTTCTAATGAGCACTTTTTAAGAAGCTAAGAAATCTCTCTCAGCCTAAAATAGCACCAAAATATAAGAACACCATGCAAATTATGATTACAACCTTCATGGTATATTTTCCCTCACAAAACTGTGTCAGCTTGCCATTCACAGAAAAGAGACAAATTAAAAATGGAATTCTCATTATAATGAACTTCCAAAACAAGTGTTCTCTTTGCCTTTAAAAAAATTTAATCTAGAAATAAGCATTGTAAGTCATAGCAAGCCATAATTAGGATGGAGGGGCTTACACACAGTTTCTTAACAAAAGTTTATTTATTTATTTGTTTATTTATTTATTTACTTATTTTTGGTACTAGGGATCGGACTCACAACCTCACAACTGCCAGGCAGGTGCTTACACCCCTGAGCTAAATCCCCAGCCCTATTTTTTGAGACAAGGTTTTACTATACAAGTCAGGCTGCCCTTGAACTCATTTTGTACTGCAGGCTGTCCTCGAACTCACAATTCTCCTGTCTCAGCCTCCTGAGTGTTGGGATTAAAGGCATGTGCCACCACACTTGGCTCTTAACAAAGGTTCATAGATGCCAACTATTCCCCTTCCAATGGCATGAAAAACTCTAGTGACAACAAAAATGAAGAGTTTGCACTCTGGGGGTGGGGGGACTCTGCATTTAACCATTTATTTGTATTAAAAAAGAACAATTTTTTTAACTCTGATTTTTTTTTTATTTTTAGGGCAAAAAAATGATGATACAAAATTTCAAAACGAGAACAAGTAAATGTATTTAAAATACTGACTTCAGATTTGTTGCAAGTTACTTCTTTGTTATTAATGCTGTGAATGCCTTGAATAAAAAATAAACATGTTTATATTACAAATACACTATAGATATTTATATACTGTATCCAATATATGTATGTGTATCCTAGATATGCATATACATATATTCACATATTACTTATAAAATATACCATAAATACTTTGCAAATAGGTATTTATAGCTTTATCATGCTTTTTTCATCTCAAAAATACATTTCTTGAACAACTGGGATAGGGGAAAGGAGAGAAGGAAGAAGGGAAAAGATTATATGTATATAGGTATGCATATATATATATATATGTATGTAAATATATACAAGATATAGCTATACTACTAATTTCTGTTAGTTCATTCAAAAGAATAGTTTGTCCTTCCAGTGTTTGATTGTTGGACCATTTTTTTTCATGCCTAAATTTTGTAACCTGAACAACTACTTCTAAGATAACAATATGCAATATGTGTTTTTTAATTTTATTTTAAAGATGGTAAAATCTAACAAAACAAAATAGAACAAAATCTAAACAAAGCAGTAGAATTGGTACAGAACTTCAAAGCAGGCTGCTAGGACAACAAAAGCTACTATAGTGTATTTTGTTATCTTCACAATAGTTGTCCATTATATCAAGTATAGCAAAATCAAACCAAACACAAAACAAAATAAAACCAATCAAAACAGAATATTGAGTAAAGTAATACAATTAATCAGAATAAAGCAAAACAGTGAAAACAATATTGGGCCTCAAACACAAGATAGAAGGAAATTCCCCATATTTGCTATATCGCATACTGTCATCCTGCCAAGAGATGCTCAGACTGCGGGCCCCAGGCCTGCAAAATCAACCAAACACTACAAGCATTTACTTGTTTTATGTACCTTAGTTGCTATCAACTTAGCCAGTCCTCTGAACCACAAGATTGCTTACTGGGGTGGGGGGATGTTTTTGATTCTCAGCCCCTGTGCCTGTAGGCTCACAGGAGACGCTGAATTTTCTCCTCCTGGAACCCATTGCACTGCTTACTAGGAAGGCTGGCTAGTTGTCTTCTGGTTGGATCCTTCCAGACCCAGCATGGTGGGTTCTCAGAAGGTGCTGACTTTTTCAATATGCAATATATTAATTAGTGTTAATTTCCTACTATTTTTTAAAATTCTGTATCATTTCCATCCTTTTTTCTGTTTTGCTTTTTAAAAATAAACAAAAATATCTTTCTTAAAAGGCTTTTTTCAATTGTCAATTAGTGGATTTCACTAATTAAGGACATGTTATATCTGGTATCCACTATCACAAGAAATTGTCAATTACTGATTACAGGTGACATGATTTCTTTCTTACATACTTATAATAAAACCATCACTTTATCACAGTTATAGGTAGTTCTTTGGGAAAAACAAGTAATCTGGATAATAATTCTTAGACTAATACTTTTAATGTAAAACCTCTTATATCAACCAATCAGTCCATACATTTCTAAGAGTGAGATAATGCAAATTCTAACTGCACATATTTTCTTTTGAGGAAACTTGTTTTCAGTTCCTAATCATACAAAAATTTTGTGAGTAGTACTCACAACAACACATCATTTTAAGGAAAAAAGTAGTATGATTTTAGGGCAGTAAAGAAAAAGAATCAACTTCGTTCAACTTATTTTCTTATTTATTCTTTATTTTATCTATAAATCTAATGTTGGAGCTATTTGGAGAGACTTCCAAAGATGAAAATAATGTCACTTGTATCACTGCTTTATATTAACTAATTTTAAAACATTTGATTCCAAGTATAACAATTTGAATCATCATTAAAAGAAGTCAGTTCTTCCAGAGTTACATTATAATCGTAGCACAACCAAAAAGTGCCATTAGGTTTTCCTTTTAAATAAAACTAGAAAATAAAGCACTATTTTTAATTTGGAAAAACAAAGCTGCAAAAATAGCCTAGAAACTACATTTTCAACCACCAATGATGAGAATTAGTCTTATGAATAAAAAATTAGCTACTCTTTAAACTTTCTAAAACTAAAGCCATATATTACTATTCCATAAATAGGAAAGGAAGTGGAATAAAGAGAAATCTTAGCAATAGACTTAAATGTTATCTTACTGTATGATGAAATTGTTAGATTAAGTCATTAAGAGAAAGTGGGCACTTTTAATGTGATAAGAATACCTTGCTAAGGTGATTAGGATACATTTATAAAAAGACTTAATTAAGATTCTTACTCCAATTCAAATACAATACAACAAAATAAATCAAAATTCTAAAAAATAAAAACGAAAAAGAAATAGTACTAAATTAAAGTAAGGAAGGACAATTACTTGGAGTATAGGAAAATTTTCTAATTATGACACAAAATTCCAGATGCAAATAAAATAAAGTAAAATTAGTTTTAAATTTGTGTGGAAAAAACTCACAGCAATCCAAAAACTAAATCGTAAGATAATTTTCAAACTGGGAAAATATTTGCAACGTTTATCACAGATAAAAAGATAATAATCACAATACATAGAGAAATTTTTTAAAATGAAAAATAAAAAGACAAAACTCCCAACAAAAAAGCAAAAAAAAAAAAAAACCCAAAAGAATCAAACATATGTGCAAAAAATGAAAATCGTTCTTACATATATGGGAAAATGTTCAGCATCACTCAGGCAGAGGGAAATAGGTGTGAGATACTATTCACACAAATAAGACACCATCCCTCCCTCCCTTTTTTTTTTTTTCTGGTGCGGGACTTCATTCATTCCAAGCAAGTGCATTATCACTACACCACGACCACTGCTCCATTTCCTAACTTCTGAATTAAGAGAACTGCAAAATGAGAAACGTATACTGATGATGAAGTTATGAGATAGTGGCCTCTTCATGCGATGCTAAATAGCCCACATTTCTTATATTTTCTGCCATAGTGCTTTAGAAATATAATTTCATTTGGTGTTTACCATCAACTACTGAGGTTGCCTTACATTATCACCATTTTAAATCTTCAGAAACTAACAATTAAAATAGTAAAGTGAGTGTTTCAAGGACACATTATTTAAATCTGAATCTGAAAAATAAGAGTGACTTTTACAGCCCAAATCCTCAAATTTCTAAGATAGAAATCATAAATGCCAAGAGGTCACATTAGGAAAGGAGATGGGATCTTCCAGAACAACACCAAAAAATGCAAATTTCAACCGAAGACAATGCATTTGTTCTTGATAAGGCAGTTCCCGTCTACCCCGTCACGTCCCACTTTCCTACTCTTCTTTCTGATGAAAATATTCCTCACCTGAACCAAATCAACAAACACATTCTTTCCTCATTTCCCATTTGCCCCCTGAAGACTTTCAGCCCTGGTGACTGCACAGCCATAACTGAGGATTAAAGTCTTAACTTTACTCCCATAATTTGCAGCAAAACATGCTGTTTTTATCATTTTTATATTGCAATAATATATCAAGTCTTGAGATACAAATGATATAAATTTATAGCATTCTGATTTTAAGAGTGGCCTTTCTAATTTAAAAATACAGTAATTTTCAATCACCGAAAAGTAAATGAACATTGGCAGTGAATTACACTTTTATTTCTAAACCAGTGATTTAGTTGCAACAGTTATCTTTCCAGAGAACCAACAGGAAGGAGCAATTAGAATTCTGTCTGGAGAACGTTTTAATCAGAATCTATTTAATGGCATTGCTAACCAGATGTCACAGGCCTGGGACTGCTGTTGGCTGTCCCACAAGTGAAGGAAGCAGAAACTTCTAACTAGGGAGAAAAAGGTCAATACAAAACTGAGAAACAAAAAATTTAACCACTAATGCCTCTTGTGACAGTGGATTCAGTTTTTTCAATGAACCTCCTTCCTGATTTATTTGTTCTTTCAGGAAAAAGCATTTAAAAATTCGCTGAAGTTTTTATTATTTAGAAACATAAGGGAGTGTTAGTGAAAGCATTTGATCAAGAAGATTACACCCAGCTTCTTTCTAGAATAATTAACGTGGTATTGGGCAGTGTTCTGACCTGGAAGGAGCGGGACTGGAGGCAGAAGGTCCACAGGAGTCGCCCAGGGTGTCAGGGCACAGCCTAACAGGTAGGTAGGTGCCAGTGAAAGCACAGCCCATGAGAAACACTTGGCAAAGGGTTGACTACCGGGAAATGGGCCTGAGTTCAGTTCCGAATGGGAGCTAGTAGCTGCTGAAGGCTGACATACCTGATTTACATGAAAAGGATGAAAAAGTATAAAAAGTAAAGGAAGAACATATCTTAGGTTACCTATCAGGATGAGGAAAAGAAACTAAACCAACACAATGAAGAGATATTATAGGTGGGGTGGTAAAGAAAATAATACACAAAGTATCACTTTATATATCAGCTTAAAGACATATTATGCACTAAATGTAACATCAGCTTTGCATGCACTGATTTTTCACTTTGACTAGCAGATTCTTTCATGAGTCTTATTGGTCTGCGAAAATGTTGCAGAATTCCTCCCTTTTGTATTCCTGTTATACCTTGAAAAATCTGAAACTTGGGACTTCGTTGTTCATTTCACATATTTCTAGCATGTGGTACCAGGCTTTTTAATTTATTGTGTTCTAAATATGATATAGAATATTCTTATGTATAACTATATATTTTTAAATATTATTATGTCTGTTTATCACCTTAGATCAGGTATGTTTCAGAAACATGCTTGTGCTTAATATAAGATCAACAAAATAAAATGAAATAAAGTTAATTTGAATGTAGTTCCTAAAATAATTTATGCAGCTAGCATAGAGCGTTAGGTAACTGAACACTGCTCTATCACAATTTTGAATCATTGCTGACTAAGGAGTTAGGGTTAGGAATGTTCTCTTTCATTTGGTGTGTGGATAATTGTAGTGTAAACCATGAAACTATTTGTATATATTTTTATCAGAAAGGGGAAAAGCTTCTAAATATGAATTATTGAATGGGAACAGAAAAACCTTATGGAACAGATGGGGGAATTATCTGGGTCTACTCGGTGCTGCTTAGGATTAAAAGTAATTGGGTACAGCCAGACTGCAGAAGATACTGCTCTAAATTACAAACATTGCCTGAAATCTTCCAATAACATTTTGTAAATGCGACACAAGAGATGAGGCAGACCTTTAATATTGAGGATTGCCAACTCTATTCTCATTGACCTTGCCATTTTAAAACTTCAATTTAAATTCCAAGACATTGCTGTAATATAAAATGCAAGACTTTCAAATACCACTGGTATAAACACTACCGAACTTTAAATGTTCCTTTATTTTTCAGATATTGCTATTTTTTTACAGAAAATATTCACTGTTTCTTGACATTTATATCTAAATGATATTTACAAAAAAGAAACCTTACTAATAGTTCTGTTTCAGGAAAATGGATTAGATTTCTTTTTCCTATTTCTCCTGCTAAGTAAAACTAAAATCCTCAAATATTACAGGAAAACAAACAAGTAAGTGAAAAGAAGACTCTGAAAAGTGGTGAGGAAGCCAAGTGGTTAGGCATCACAGGGTCTAGAAATAAGGAATAATGTAAAGAATGACAGCTCGTGGGTTCTCGGGTTTTGTTTATGTCTTGTGTATTCTAGACCTGGAATCGAAGACATTACAATTTCACTTTAAAACATTAACGAGTACTGGGGGTGCTGGCAGGAGAAAGAGGGAAACAGAGAGAGAGAGAGAGAGAGAGAGAGAGAGAGAGAGAGAGAGAGTGGGAAGGAGGGAGGAAGCGTAAAGGGAGAAAGAGAGCCAGGAAACAAAACAAAACAAAACAAATCTTCTCTTTACCAAAGATCCAGGAAATGGGAAGAATAGAAACAAAAGACACTTTAGGTAGTATCCCAGCTACTCCTGTCTGAAGTCGCAAGAGTTCTACTCTTACCTTAGTAGCAAAACTGAGCGTGGAGCCTAGACTTCCACAAGCACCAGGCTGTAATGTGACTGTCAACACCCTGGTGCTAGAATGTTCTTGGTGAAGGCTAAATACACAGGCAGAGCTTGGCAAAAGCAGGAAAGTCTCCTTTCTCTCACCCTCACCTTTTAATGAGAAGAGAGTGTATGGAATGCCGACACTTCCATCTTTCACTGAGAGTAAACAGGAATTGTGTCAGAGACCTAGTGGTGAATCAAGGTTTATCCCACCATGGATGGTAAGATGGTCACATCTCAAGTGTGAAGAGAGATTCAGCCAGAAACCAGGCACTCCTTGTGTGGGAATACAAAGGTAGCCTCATCCTTTGCTCTGAAAGAATATTTCAGAAGAAGTTAACTGAAAAAGACTCTCATAACCTACTACCTCAAACCCACTGTTAATCTCCTATTATTTTGTATAATTGTTTTTATTCTTTTTCTGTTTTTAAAATAAAAAAGAAATTCAGTCATCACATCAAGAACAATTAATCACATCAAGATCTCCCACTAGAACTGGCCATCTACTAAAACTCATGAATCTATTTTAAAATATCACTTTACCAAAACCTTGTGATTTAAAGAGGATCTCAAGTTGAACGAATAACAACAATATTGAGATGACACTTGTAAGAGGAATCTGGCAGTGATTTTAAATTAATTATCATAAAACTACTCAAATGGGTACATATGAACATACCTGAAAAAATTAACAAAACTCAAAGGAAGGAAAATAATAAGGAAGATGTTGTATCCATCAAATCTGCCATAATAGAATGCCTAAAGAAAATTTTCTAAAAATGAAAAAAAAAATAATGAAAGAACTGTAACAAAAGAAAAAAAATTGAGGAAATTACCTCAGAATGAGGAAGGAAGATGACAAATGATATGCAAAAATGTGTTTAACTACAACCAAGTCACATTTGATTGTGGAAGCAAAATATAAAATCAGCATATAATATGGGTCTAATTGTATACAGACAAATGTTTAGGATTGTTATATTATAAAAAGTAAAATAAACATGTCTATTGTTCTTTTTTATTTTTTAATTATTTTAAATGAAAAAGAGCAAAAACAAAGATATAGAATTTCAAAATGGAAGATTAACAATGGTTAATATATTGTATATTGTTACCTTCAAAGTAGTTGCTCAGAATACAAGATAGAGGCGTGAAAAATGATCAAACAATGAAAGCACAAACTTCTTTTTGATGAACAGAGATTAGTAGTATAATAATCTATCTTGCATATATATATAATATATATATTATATATATATATAATCTTTTTCCTTCTTTCTTTTTTCCTTTTCCTCATTCCAGTTGTTCTTTCCTTTCAAACAGTTTCTCCCCACCCCCACCTTTTTTTTAGTATCCGGAATTGAACTCACGACCTCATGCTTGCCAGGCAGGCACTTATGCTGCTGAGCTAAATCCCCAGCCCTCCCCTTTCATTTTCACAATATCTAGTGTACATTTTGGATCCTATTTACTCCTTCAGTTTTTTACACTAGGGAGACAATACACTGTTTACACATGTGAGTATGATTCATTTCATTTATGAATATGGTCTCAAGTTGTATCCATTTACCTATAAAAGTCTCCATTTACCTATAAAAGTTTATCCTTTATAGCTGAGTAGTACTCCACTGTATAAAAATGCCACATTTTTTTTTTGTCCGTTTTGAGTTGATGGGCACTAGGGTTGTTTCTAAGATTTAGCTATTACTAACTGTGCTGCTATAAATAGAAGGGACTATAGAACCTCTCCCACTATTAAGGTCCCCACTAGAGTTGATCATTTATTAAAACTCATAAATCTATTTTTAAAATATTTTTTGCCAAGGCCTATAATTTAAGTTACACTTCACTACTTATGTCGTTCATTGTATTGGTCTGGACAATTGTATAGTGTCAAATATCCACCATTAGATTATCATACAGAAGAGTTTCATGGCCCTAAAATTTTGTGGGAGGCTATGCCTGTTCACCCCTCTTTCCTTCTTAATTTCTGGCCAACTCCTATCGTTGTTTAATGTCTCCAGAGTCTTGTCTTTCCTAGAATATCAAGTAATACTAATCACACAATATGTAGCCTTTCAAATTGTGTTCTTTCCCTTAATAATATGCATTTAGAGTCTCCATGTCTTTTTACGACTTAAGAGTACATCTCTTTCTGGTCTTGAACAATTTTTGACTGAATTGATATATGACAGTTTATTTTTTCATTTACCAATTGAAGGATAACTAGGCCGGTTATATGTTTTAGAAATTGTAAATATAGCTGCTAAAACACGTGTGTAGAATTTTATGGTTGAAAATCTTCAACTCTTTTGAGTAAATAACAAGAAAGATGATTGCTGAAGTATATGTTTAGAAATGGTTTAGTTTGCAAGAAACTGCTAAACTGTCTTGTAAAGTAACTACATAAATGTGTATATTATTATTTTGAGCAGTGTTATACTAAATCAATTAAGAATAATAAAAAATGCATTTTATCTCCATGTATTTTTTTCCCTCAGTGTTCCTTTCTTTATAATTTGACTTGTGTTTTTATTTTTCTCTTTAAAGAACTTTTAAAATTGCTTGTAATGTAGGTCTACTAGCAACAAATTCATTTTTTGTTTGAGAAAATTTACTTTCACCTTTAAAGAAAAATTTCACAGGAAACAGTACTACTTTCTCCTCTTTATGCTTAAAACATTTAACTATATTCTTAAATGCATGCTTTTTCTGAGGAAAAGTTACATATAGTTCTTAACCTTGCTCCTGTAATCATATGGTATTGATTTTTCTTTCAACAGCAATTTGGAAAAATTATCCACTATTATCAAATATTTTATGTTCATTGGTTTTTCTTCTCTTTCTGAATTTCCCATTATATATATTTATATTTTTGTAGCTGTCCATGTTCTTTGATACTATGTTCTATTTTTTGCTTGTTTGTTTGTTTGTTTTTTGCTCCCTTTTTCAGTCTTGGAGGTTATTGACATATCCTCAATCGAGTTCACCCTAATAATAAATTTATCAGAAGAATTCATCATTTGTGCCACAGTGATTTTAATCTGCAGTATTTTTTGCTATTGTTGCTGTTTTGTTGTTGCTCTTTGTTCACATGTCCACTCTGTTCTTCCCTGCTGTGTCCTCTCAGTTCTGCCCCTCACCTCATATGGGACAGGGTGGCTACAGTGGGCTGAGGTGCAGCTATTTAGTTCTTACTAATGCATGGTTAGAGTTGATTTAAACTAATTATTTACTTCCTGCAGGTTAGTTAAACTATAAGAAAAGCCCAGCATATTAGTCTCTGGTTAACTCCTTTCTCATGAGAGGAGACATTTTTTGTTTTGTTTTGTTTTTTGAGAGGAGACATTATAACAGATGCATTTTTATTTCAAAAGGTTTCATTGCTACCCAGTAGGAAGAGAAAGGTTATTCTGTCCAATATCTACTGTGGTGAAGTCCCTAGAGGCAACACTTGCAAAGGCCTACCCCCTATACCCCAATAAAACCAGGTTCTCCCAGACTTTAGCTCACATATTTCAAGCACTACTTTACAGCAGTTAACTGTTGATCATCCTGCCTTGTTCCCAGTGGATTTCTGCTCCTGTATAAGGTAATTTTCTGTAACTATCTTCAACACAGAGGGCAGCTTGCCCTGATCTCCCTTCTGTTATGGATTTAAGAAGAATTATTGATTTTTTAGCTTATTTGATTCTTTTACTTCTTTTTTTCATGTGGACTGAGAAACTGGAAGTCTTATTTTTTTTCAAGCACCTGCAGAAGAGCTACCCTGTGTAATCATGACCTGGAACAAACACAAACTTTAGTACTGAAAGGAATTACAGTTTTACAGAATAATGTATTCTCTAACATCAGTGGAATCTAATTATAAATGTATAATAGAAGGTTACAGGAAAACTAAAACATTTGGAAATAGAACAGAGTGTTCTAAATAATTCATGCATCAAGAAAGGATGTCCTTGAGGAAATCTAGACACATTGAACTGAATGAAAATGAAAATACATCAAAATTTGTAGGACACAACAAAACTACACTGAGAAACTTAGAACAGAAAATGTACACATTACAAAAGAGGAAAATTATCAAATCAATTATCCAAGCTCCAATTTCAAGAGCCTTGGAAAAGAAGCACAAAATAAATTCCATGGTGAAAAACAGAATAAACAGACGAGAAATAGAATATATAAAAATAATAAAAAATTAATTAAAACCTGAATTTAAAATTCCAATTAAATAAAAAAATCCCTGAAATGAAGAGAAAAGACACAAATTACCAATATCAAGAATGTAAGATTGAGTATTATTCCTCCCCCTAATAGACTGTGAAAGAAAAATAAGGATATGCTATGAACAATATTCAACAATAATTATGAAAAAAGTTGAAATGGATACCCACAGCATTGTTTGCATGGTGCACATAATTACAGCAGTGCTATAATCATTAGAAAATTGAATTGATGTTTGAAACTTATAAATGAATGTCTTGGCTTAATTGAGTCCATTGGAAATTTCTACCAAAATTGAAAGGTTATAAATTTTACACAGCTTATGAGAAAATAGAATAGCAAATTATTCCCTATATACTTTATGATTTTAATATTGCTGTGACACCAAAAACAACAAAGAAATATGCCTCAAAGACATAGAACCAACAATGTTTAATCATATATTAGCAAATATAATTAGCAATATAAAAATGCATTACTGTGCCCAATGTGAAATGTCAATTTGACTTAAGTAACAACCACATAGAAGATCAGTAAAAGTGAAGGTTTGGATTTGTCTATGGATGATTGACATATATTCCAACAAATTGAGGGGGTAAGACTTACTCCTGGATATGTGTGGCATCAACCAATAAGTTTGTAGCCTGAACAGAATAAAAAGGAAAAGAAGGAAGTGTGACAACTTTTCTAACTCTATAGTGATCTTAAGTGATTTTTTATATATAGGTGAAAGGCAATTAAAATTACTTTTCAGTAAATGATACTGTGAAAATTCATATGCTAAATAAGTAAATTAAATTCTAAAGCCTTTGATTTAATTCTTATAACTCACACAAAATGCATAACAGATTAATTCTGGTAGTGTAAAATAATAAAATTTTATTTGTTTTTATTTATTCATTTACTTTGCCTTTTTTGAGACAGGGTTTTGCTATGTGGTTCAGGATGGTTTGAACTTTGTAGCCCAGGTTCACCTTGAATTTGCAAGGATCCTCCTGCCTCAACCTCCAGAGTGCTAGTATTAGAGGCATGTGCCACCATGCCTGACCAAAATTTTATATTAAAGCAGGAATTCTGAAGGTACTAGATTAGAAAATTAGTGAAAATTGATTAATATGACCTCACAAAAATATAAAACTTTTGTTCTGTGGAAGACTTTGCCAAAACTGGTAGAAATACTAGTAAAACAGATATTCAACAAAAGGACTAGTTCATATTATGTACAAGGTGCTTTCAAACTCACCAACATAAAAAGAAACAATACAACTAGACAATATGCTAAAATCTGAACAGCAGTTTTACTTTGAAAAGAACGTTCAGGTAAAAATGCATACGTGGGAGTTGATTAATTTTAACAGATGTGAAACAAATTTAAACCACATGATAATTTAACACCTATATAAAAAAACTTTTAAAAATAGTGAAGGCAAATATTAAACATGAAATGCAAAACGGTAAAACCACCCTGTGAAACTGTTGTAACTTCCTATAGAATGAAACACATAGTTACTATACAATCCAGAAAATGTACTACAATATGTACTCTGGAGAAATGAAAACTTACTTTTGTACACAAATTTTATATTAGTGTTTATATCAATTTTACGCATAATAACAAGAATTGGAAACAATCATAAATTCTTCAGTGGGCTCGGGAGGCTGAGGTAGGCGGAGCATTGTGAGTTCGAGGCCGGCTTGGGCTACAACGCGAGCACAAGGCCGGCCTGAGCTACATAGTGCGACCCTGCTTCAAAAAACTAGGGCTGGGAGTTTGGCTCAGTGCCTTAAGCGCCTGCCCTGGCAGGCGCGAGGTTGTGAGTTCAATCCCCGGTGCCGCAAAAAAAAAAAAAAAAAAAAAAAAAAAAAAA